>JYFJ02008873.1:0-11211 GCA_000934665.2 Catajapyx aquilonaris | reverse complement strand
ATCTGTTGGTGCCACGGATGACCCCCCCCCCCCTTTTTTTGGGGGAAAATGACCCCCCACCCCCCCTGCAAGACCCCCCAACTGGGCAACAACTCTAAATCGGCTCACATAGGTCCAAGTGACATATGTGCCAAGTGGCATGCTTTAATCACAAAGTGCAAGGTAGGCCTACCCCCCAAAATCTGCTAAGTGAAGACTGGTGGGCAATATATTACGTAAAAAATGGGAAGAACCACTGCATATATAATACTCTGGGGCAATTAAAAGAGGCAGTAGAAGCAGTGAAACAAACAAATGATCATATACAGAGATTGTAAACATTATGGTATACCTAAGCAGTATTGTTTAAAGGGGTAATAGGGTTTCGTGATGGTGTGAAAAGTCGTACTGTGACTCCACCAGCCCCTGGTGGCAAAGTAGCACATCAAGGTGATGAAGTTCGAGCGCGATCTTGCAAATGATAAGTGATAATACGAAGTTCCAAACGCATTGGAGGAACGAGGGATGGAAAGGTAAATGTAATTGCTTCATTATTTTGAGCCATTGACTCAGACAGATCATGCGTGTGACTACTGTCTGATTTATTCTACTCCGAACCCACGTCACCAAGCCCCCTTTCCTCCACCTGTCCACCCTTTCACGGACTGTACATGTTACCAACCTAACTTCACACACGTGGTATCACAAACAATGTTGTAATTAAATCATACGGCATACATTTGCAATATAAATTATAATATAAGTGTTAATCGACTCTGCATATTCCCTTGTCACAGACAGGAAGGAACAGTGTTGCATTAATGGTGACAGCGGTGACCACCCGTGTGAGGTTAGGTTGGTAGCAAGTACAGGGGCTTAATGACGTGAGTCCGGAGTAGAATAAATCAGACAGTATTATTTTAACCAATGTTTTATCAAGATGAAGAACAGAGTTCGAGAGTGTCCTTGAAGTGCGTGTAAACATCACTTTATCCATAATAATTCTTGGCATTTTTATTGAAGGATCGCCTTGTGACACGTTCGAGAAACCTGCTTTGTTCTCCGTGCCCCATTTTAAAAAGGTCAATTCCTAATCACTTCAGAGTTTCACCAGCAATATTGTTGCACTGCTTCGTATATTTCCTCCTGGTCTACAGGGTCCCAACCACATCAAGGCCAAACCAACCGTAATGTCACATACAGTAAAACTTCCTAAGTCAAAGTTCTCTATAAGTCGAAGAAAATGCTGAGCTTGGTTGGTCACAATGTAAAATAATAGGAAATAAACTTCCCTAACTCGAATTTCTACAACTCGAAATTCTCCATAACTCGAAGTGCAGGCAGGGCCTTACGATTGGATATCAACGCATTTTCACTCTCCCTAATAAGTCGAAGTTTATGTTGCGAGGATGGAAAATTTTCTCATTTCCCAGCCAAAGGGTCGAGAGTAGGCGACATTTACAGAATGGCTTCAATATCCTGATCTCCGTCTACCAGACGTACCGAAAGAAGTGTTTGACTCGAATTTGTCAATTGAATCCTTGAATCCTAAGTAGGCAAATGTCCATAACGGAGATCTTTTTACAGCAAAACAACGAGGAACATTGTAAGTGTGATAGTGACAGTAATTTTTAAGTTTTGAAAACCTTTCGTAGCTGGATATAGAGGTAGGCTTCCTTATATAGTTATGCGCTTTAAAAAATCCAAACTTCTCTAACTCGAATCTTCTATAACTCGAAGTTTTTCCCTGTCCCATATAGTCGGGGAGCTAGGACAGTCCTGTAGGCATTTTGAGAGCCACGGGTTTTGTTTGTTTTGATAAATTGTACTATGTCCAGGGGTTTAAAAAAAGTTGGTCACATGTTCTGAATAGTGGTCAGTTTTGAGAAAATGGCCGCCATCTTTAATTTTTGAAATCCTTGTAGAATAATATTTTGGTGTCTAATATAGGGTTGTTATATCATTTTATATGTTTTCAGGTGTGATGAGTTCATTAAAACCATTAAAAATGAATAAAATTGAAGCATCATGTTGTATTTTGTGTTTATTGCTATTTTTCAGCCCGCACACGAGTTCATATCCCTTTTCCCCCTCTCTGCGCGCCAGCAAAGGGATCTGGAGGCATAATAGGGATTACAAGACAGAAGGAAGCTGTGACAAAGTACGATAGGATCAAACATGGAAAAGAAAGCCTTATGCATTTGTTAAAAAACTTCCTTCCAAAACACAGAACCATTATGGCTCCCTATTGGAATAAACACATTAGTTACTTACTTACTTCCTTACTTACTTGTTAAAAACGTTTTGTGGCCTCGATGAAGAGGACGAATTTGCTTTCCATCACGAGTTTTCCAAGTCTCTATAACAACCCAAGACCAACAGAGTGTTTCAAGGATGTGTACGGTTGTACTGGACAGAGGAAACCCCTTCTCGAAAGATGACAGTTGTGGGATATCAAACCTCATTACTGGAACAAAAATCGATCCAGTAGTAGCTGATTACTTACTCCAGATACAAGAAAAAGGAGATAATGACTACAAAAGGTTTGTTAAAGAAAGGCTGGCTGAAAAATCCAAAGGTCTCTTTGTTCCTATACACAAGGAATTTCCTAAAAAGAAGAAAGCCAAATCTGCAACTGAGTCCGCATTCAAAGAAACGAGTGATGCACTCAGGTGCATAGAAGTAGCACGTGCCAGAGGATTTGTTACAGAGACTCTACTGAAATATGAGCTGACGTCCACATCTTATTACCTGACGTGTAATGGATTTTTGATGAAACCAGACAAAGCGCAACTACTCAGCAAAGGACTAGAAAACCAGTTTTTAAATGAGGAAGATGTAACGCAGCTTCAAGCATCCAAGGAGATAACAACTGTTGTGATTGACTTCATGGCATACGCGCGAAAAGTGTGCGTCACTCGGCTCATGTGCAAGACATTTGGAGACTATTTTGACTACCTGTGGAAAATATTCTTAGAGCTTTCGGAAGGATGTTTGCGCATTGACATTGTTTTCGACTTGTATGAGTATTAAAAACAGGGAAAGACTAAGGCAGAACAGAGTTGATCCTATTGATGCAACTCCCAACAACCCAATCACGCCCCTTCCTGTCAACATGAATACCTTCTGGGGTTCGAATCGCAACAAAACCCAATTTCAGGAGCTATTCATTGACTGGATTGTGAATATATAATACTTTTGTCTTCATACAAGTCGAAAACAATGTCAATGCGCAAACATCCTTCCGAAAGCTTTAAGAATATTTTCCACAGCTAGTCAAAATAGTCTCCAAATGTCGTGCACATGAGCCGTTTGACGCACACTTTTCGCGCGTATGCCATGAAGTCAATCACAACAGCTGTTATCTCCTTGGATGCTTGAAGCTGCGTTACATCTTCCTCATTTAAAAACTGGTTTTCTAGTCCTTTGCTGAGTAGTTGCGCTTTGTCTGGTTTCATCAAAAATCCATTGCACGTCAGGTAATAAGATGTGGACGTCAGCTCATATTTCAGTAGAGTCTCTGTAACAAATCCTCTGGCACGTGCTACTTCTATGCACCTGAGTGCATCACTCGTTTCTTTGAATGCGGACTCAGTTGCAGATTTGGCTTTCCTTTTTTTAGGAAATTCCTTGTATATAGGAACAAAGAGACCTTTGGATTCTTCAGCCATCCTTTCTTTAACAAACATTTTGTAGTTATTATCTCCTTTTTCTTGTATCTGGAGTAAGTAATCAGCTACTACTGGATCGATTTTTGTTCCAGTAATGAGGTTTGATATCCCACAACTGTCATCTTTCGAGAAGGGGTTTCCTCTGTCCAGTACAAACGTACACATACTTGAAACACTCTGTTGGTCTTGGGTTGTTATAGAGACTTGGAAAACTCGTGATGGAGAGCAAATTCGTCCTCTTCATCGAGGCCACAAAACGTTTTTAACAAATGCGTAAGGCTTTCTTTTTCAGGTTTGATCATATCGTACTTTGTCACAGCTTCCTTCTGTCTTGTAATCCCTATTATGCCTCCAGATCCCTTTGCTGGCGTGCAGGGAGGGGGAAAAGGGGTATGAACTCGTGTGAGGGCTGAAAATAGTAATAAACACAAAATACAACATGATGCTTCAATTTTATTAATTTTTAATGGTTTTAATGAACTCAGCACACCTGAAAACATATTATAAAATGATATATAACAACCCTATATTAGACACCAAAATATTATTCTACAAGGATTTCAACAATTAAAGATGGCGGCCATTTTCTCAAAACTGACCACTATTCAGAACGTGTGACCAACTTTTTTTTAAACCCTGGACACAGTACAATTTATCAAAACAAAACCCCTGGCCTGCCCTGGCACTCAAAATGCTAACAGGACTGTCCTAGCTTCTAGACTAATAGAGATTCGACTTAAGTTTTACTGTAACTGTACTCCCGAATATTATCTGGGCTACTGACTCCACGGGTGTTTCCGGATAATCAGAAAACATGGATGCACGGAAAATGGTCCTAGACATTGTAAAAGATGAGCTATTCGCAAGTTTTTAATGTACTACTGAACAAAGTGTATGCTGCAGTATGCTGCTTGGTTGAATCAAAATAAAAAAAACTTCCCATTACTTTGTCTTCTAGAAAAAGTCTGTTATGTTTCTTTGTTGGTGAGACATATACATTTTTAGGACTTTAATTTTAATTTTGTTTTGGCCGATGTACGGATAATCCACACCCGGATAATCTGGAGTATACAGTGTATAACCACTCCCACACAACATATAAGACAACCGAAAAATACAGTAATTTGAGCATAAGCAGAGTCACCTCCTCGTGCTCCAATTAAATGGCTAAATTATTATATTGACATTTTTTAATGAGGCATGGAGAACAAAGGCTGTTTCTACCCCGTCATGAGGCGATCCTTATTTTAAAATCCCAAGAATTATGAATAAAGTTATGTTTATTGGCTCTTCAAGGACATCCCCGAATGCCGCCCTTGATCTTGATAAAATATATTGCAATTAGTCACACCCATGATCTGTCCAAGTCAGTCAATGGCTCAAAATAATGAAAAGAAGGCAATTATATTTACCTTTCCCTCCCTCTTTCCTCCAACATGTTTGGAACTGGGGGAGGCGTGGTGGCCGAGATGGTAATGTCTCGGCTTGCTGTGCGGAAGGTCCCGGGTTCGATCCCCGCCCAGGAGTTCCTTCCGCCTGCGTCAGTGGGTCTCTGACCCGCGCCTAAGGAGGCATCTTGGCAACCTAGCCTCCTGGGGGACTGTACATGACCCTTTTCAGACATTGCACTTGCACCTGTGTCCCCTCCCCAAAAATCCCAATTCCCCTCCCCATTTCCCTTTCTCCACTGCACGGTGTTAGAAGAGAAATTCTGAAAAATTGACATGGAAAAATGGTGGTATTCCACCCCCCTAAAGGAGCACTGATATTCTCCCAATGGGGTAAGTAAAAAAAAAAAAAAACATGTTTGGAACTTCGTATTGCACGCACCAGGGCCCACCACTTATTATTCGCAAGACCGCTCTGAAGCTTCATTGAACTTCATCACTTCAATGTGCTAATCTGCCGCAGTGGCGCCACGTGAGCTTGAAGAAAACAAAAAATACCAACTGCGGCGGGCTTGTTGTCACTTTTCACATTTCCCTTATTACGACAAGTTGAACATGCCTTTTGTGCAGTTCTTAAAATCCCTTTGGATAAGCTATGGGCAGGGGGGGCCTCCTAGCCTCCCTAGACCTCAAGGCGAGTTACGCCACTGCTTAGGAATGTGATGTGGTGAATGTGTGTGAATGTGGTGTTTCATTTTAAATTTCTATCTGCCCCTGCTTCATTGTTGGACAGTTATGTGGTAATATATTAAGGGCGGGGTTCGACTTACCTGGTTATGGGGAAGTGGAACCCATCGTGTACTTGACATAGATTTTACACCAGAAAAGTTCTTATCGAAAAGTTAGGATTACCGGTACCTTACTTATGTACACTTGCGCAAAAAGCTTACAGCTGCCGCCAACTATGGTCGCATCCAAAAAAAAGATAAACACTTCAGGTTTTTATGGCAGCTTATACCCCAACTACGACTGCTTTTTGGGGTTCCACTTACCCTGGTCTACCTTATGTCAAGTTTTGAGGGTTGGTTTTTGTTATTTGTTAGGGTACTGATTCAAGGCAGATTATTATGTAACTCATGTATTTCAAGGAACTGGTGTCAGCCCAATAACGAAACATACTTAAAAGTAACAAAATAACTTATTTATTGGCCTAATATACATAATTAATTCATCACATGTAGGAATGTTCTGAATGCCTACTAATTAACCTCTGTTGGCAGAGTGCCACCAGCAGGACTGGCTGCCCCCTTCCTGCAAGAGTCCCTTGCTGCAAATGAGAGTTTTTTTTTCAACTTTGACTTCACCCTGGGGTTACCTTTCAGTTCTTAGAAATGCAGCAGATGGCACAATTTTTTGCGTGATTTTTACCATATTACCTCACATAAAGCGTCATGCTGGTGTAGCCGAGGTCAACCAGTTTTTAGAAATACATGATCTGGTGGCATGCCGGTATAGGGTGAGGTATGCCGGTATAAGGCGAGGTTTTCACATAAGATACATTATCCTTTCTGAACTTGACATTTGTAGTAGAAGCGGTACAACGGGAAAAACGGTCAAATGCTGCAATTTCTTGCAGAAAGCAAACCACTTTGCACAGACGTTCCATAGACCAATACGATCAATTTGACCTGCAGCACCCTGGCCCCTGACCTTATGGGGTCAAATAGAGGCCATTTTTGAAAAATAGGTCTATATTTTTTGTAAATTCCAAATTGCCTCTCCATGGCAATGTTGGTGTCATTTTATTTTTATTATTTTTTATTTCCGCATATTTCGAGGTCGACAAGTCGATTGGTAACATGCAGGAGGTCATTAGGTCACTAGTTTGTGACCTATGATCTCCGTTTTGAAATTACCATACTGGGCTATATGTCTAATGGTATTTGTGACTAAAAGGTGGCATGTGAAGTATCGTTTAGATATAATTTGATGTCACTGAAACCGAAAAGGACAATAAAAATTCGGAATCATGCATCCGGTGACCTGAGGGGCGCCATATTGGATTTCAACTTAAACCCTTTGGTGGGGATATGCACCCGTGAGCGAATAGTAGACGTGTTTGGCATCCTTGCAGCATAATTCGAGGTCGCTAAGATGATGGGTCATATTCAGAGGGTCAGAAGGTCACTAGTTTGTGACCTATGGCCACCATTTTGAAATTATCATACCTGAAAATGTCTAAAGGTATTTGCATGTGATGTGTGGCTTGTGAGGTGTCGATTACATATTATAATTATTATAATTATAATTATAATAATTATAATAATAATAATTATTATAATAATTATAATAATAATAATTATAATAATTATTATTATAATAATTATAATAATGGATACCCCATGATAGGCCTCCTTGGGCCTCTTAGGGGATCATCTTTATTTAACCGACTTTAATCAATTCCTGCATTGTGATGGATTTTGATTGTAGGAGGAAACGGAGAAGCCCGAGAAAACCAACGCGAACAAGGAGAGAACCCATCGAAACTCTATCCACATTATCCTCCGTCCGACCCAGGGTTCGAACTCGGGACCTTAACCGAAGCAGTTTGGAGGAGGGGATATCCGACTGCTAATCGGGAGGTCCTGGGATCAAATCCCGGGGCCGGCAACTCTGACCGTGGTTTTCTGTGGTTTCCCACGGTCCTTCCAGGAAAATTCCGGAGTTGCTTCCGTAATTAATACGCCACAGCCGCTTCCTTCCATCCCTATCCTGTCCCAAAGAGCGCAGTAAAATGAAAGCAAAGAGTTCCAGGCAAAACAAACTTCCCCCCTAAAGAGCCGATGGCTGATAACGGGGTATGAATTATTATTATTATTATTATTATTAACTCGGGACCTTAGAGGTGGAAGGCTGTGGCACTAACAACTTCGCCATCGTGTCGCCCTAGTCGATTACATATAATTTGCTGTCACTGAAACCAAAAATTACACTAAAAATCTCGAATCATGCCTTCTGAGACCAGACAAGCACCATATTGGATTTCAACTGAAGCCCTTAGGTGGGGATATGCACCCGTAAGAGAATAGTACACGTGCTTGGTGTCCTTACCACATTCCTTGCGATCGCTGCAGCCAGAAATGATACGTAGCGTTAATTTTTACATGATGTCAAGTTTATTGATTTTAGGTTAGATAAACTTATTATTTCTTTTCTTTTCCTTGGTGAAATTGGTGTTCTGGTCGCCACCGCTTAGAGCTAATTTTCTTCAACTCCTGAATATCTTGTACTGAAAAAATAATTGCTATTAAAATCTGAGAAGTCGCACAAAAAGTGCATGATATGCACTAAGATTTGACTTGCCTCTTGTTGCTGCATTCTCATTTGCATTTCTTACAGTTGAGAGTGCATGGCAATGACTCCCTCATGCAAATGCAGCGCATTGTGTCGCATTTTGAGGCGCATCCGCACTTATCTAGGGCTCGACAAACTGGCCAGATCTCGTCCTTATCGGACCACACAGGCGTCCATGTAGCTCCAACACGTATCCAACCACAGTGCTCCGGTGACGGTGGACCTGCTGAATGCGGCATGCAAACATCTCTTCGCCACTGAAAACAAGCCAGTGACCCTTATTCCTCCCACTGCAGCTTCTCTGAAGCAACATAAATTGAGAGCTACATACCAAGCCGATCAAATTTGAGGCAGGGCAGACAGCCTTGACTCAGCAGGTCCACCGTCACCGGAGCACTGGGGTTGGATACGTGTTGGAGCTACATGGACGCCTGTGTGGTCCGATAAGGACGAGATCTGGCCAGTTTGTCGAGCCCTCGATAAGTGCGGATGCGCCTCAAAATGTGACACAATGCGCTGCATTTGCATGAGGGAGTCATTGCCATGCACTCTCAACTGTAAGAAATGCAAATGAGAATGCAGCAACAAGAGGCAAGTCAAATCTTAGTGCATATCATGCACTTTTTGTGCGACTTCTCAGATTCTAATAGCAATTATTTTTTCAGTACAAGATATTCAGGAGTTGAAGAAAATTAGCTCTAAGCGGTGGCAACCAGAACACCAATTTCACCAAGGAAAAGAAAAGAAATAATAAGTTTATCTAACCTAAAATCAATAAACTTGACATCATGTAAAAATTAACGCTACGTATCATTTCTGGCTGCAGCGATCGCAAGGAATGTGGTAAGGACACCAAGCACGTGTACTATTCTCTTACGGGTGCATATCCCCACCTAAGGGCTTCAGTTGAAATCCAATATGGTGCTTGTCTGGTCTCAGAAGGCATGATTCGAGATTTTTAGTGTAATTTTTGGTTTCAGTGACAGCAAATTATATGTAATCGACTAGGGCGACACGATGGCGAAGTCGTTAGTGCCACAGCCTTCCACCTCCAAGGTCCCGAGTTCGAACCCCGGGTCGGACGGAGGATAATGTGGATAGAGTTTCGATGGGTTCTCTCCTTGTTCGCGTTGGTTTTCTTGGGCTTCTTTGTTTCCTCCTACAATAAAAATCCATCACAATGCAGGAATGGATTAAAGTCGGTTAAATAAAGATGATCCCCTAAGAGGCCCAAGGAGGCCTATCATGGGGTATCCATTATTATTATTGTTAGTATTATTATTATTATTATTATTATTATTATATGTAATCGACACCTCACAAGCCACACATCATATGCAAATACCTTTAGACATTTTCAGGTATGATAATTTCAAAATGGTGGCCATAGGTCACAAACTAGTGACCTTCTGACCCTCTGAATATGACCCATCATCTTAGGGACCTTGAATTATGCTGCAAGGATGCCAAACACGTCTACTATTCGCTCACGGGTGCATATCCCCACCAAAGGGTTTAAGTTGAAATCCAATATGGCGCCCCACAGGTCACCGGATGCATGATTCTGAATTTTTATTGTCCTTTTCGGTTTCAGTGACATCAAATTATATCTAAACGATACTTCACATGCCACCTTTTAGTCGCAAATACCATTAGACATAGCCCAGTATGGTACTTTCAAAATGGAGGTCATAGGTCACAAATTAGTGACCTAATGACCTCCTGCATGTTACCAATCGACTTTTCGACCTCGAAATATGCGGAAATGACACCAACATTGCCATGGAGAGGCAATTTGGAATTTACAAAAAAATATATGACCTATTTTTCAAAAATGGCCTCCATTTGACCCCATAAGGTCAGGGGTCAGGGTGCTGCAGGTCAAGTTGATCGTATTGGTCTATGGAACATCTGTGCAACGTGGCTTGCTTTCTGAAACATTTTGCAGCATATCTTTGTGTACCTCTTTGACTATTGCCTGAAAATTGAAATTCACGTAAAGGTTATCCAAAAGGCACATTTTCCGAATATGTATTGTTTTCAATAATTGCAATGTCTGGCAATAATCTCTATTTAATAGCAGGCTGAAAATAGGATTTGTCACACAATCTACATTTTTTATATGCATTGTGCAATAGAACTTGCATATTCTCACAGCCTGTATACTCGCCCATTTTCATCGTAACATAATTTCAGTACGGTACTAGAAGCATTCCATTTAAAAATGACAAGTATCAAAATTACGGAAATCTACATCAGTTATTGGGGCATGCCGGCCACCCTCGGGTTATAGGTGCATGCTGGTCGACCTCGTTTTATACCGGCATGCCGCTTTATGTGAGGTAATACCAAGGTCTAGAAAAAGGTCGAACGCTCATGGGGACGAATTTGAGCAGCCACTGCGCATGACGTCGCAAGGTGCGACTTTCTCCCGGCCGGGCGGCCTTTTCCTACATTTTCAGTTACTTTCCTCACTAAATAGTGACTATTTGGAGTATATAAATTTTAATCACAGTTGAGTAATACGGATATAACAGCCCCGGCTATAGCAGATTCTCGGCTACAACAGATTCTCGGCTATAACAGACTCGAAAGCCCGGTCCCGGCATACTTCCATAATGCCCTGTGTATTTTTACTCCTGATATAACTCATTTTCACCTCACGTGGCTATAACAACCATTTCCTGGCCCCTTGAATGGAAAATATGCTTTTTCTGGTGTATATACGAGGGAGGGTCAAAAAGTTATCTACCTAGGTATGAAGGACATGTGTTACAACTCTCACAATGTCATTTTTTCTCGATGTGATCTCCCTTCAT
>JYFJ02008872.1:0-11218 GCA_000934665.2 Catajapyx aquilonaris | reverse complement strand
AATAATGCATCCGGTGACCTGTGGGGCGCCATATTGGGTTTCAACTTAAACCTTTTGGTGGGGATATCCACCCGTAGCGAATAGTAGACGTGTTTGGTATCCTCGTAGCATAATTCGAGGTCGCTAAGACGATGGGTCATATTCAGAAGGTCCGAAGGTCACTAGTTTGTGACCTATGGCCGCCACTTTGAAATTATCATACCTGAAAATGTCTAAAGGCATTTGCATATAATGTGTGCCTTGTGAGGTGTCGATTACATATAATTTGCTGTCACTGACACCAAAAATGACACTAAGAATCTCGAATCATGCTTTCTGAGACCACACAATCACCATATTGGATTTCAACTGAAGCCCTTAGGTGGGGATATGCACCCGTAAGAGAATAGTACACGTTCTTGGTGTCCTTACCACATTCCTTGCGATCGCTGCAGCCAGAAATGATACGTACCGGTACTTTTTACATGATGTCAATTTTATTGATTTTAGGTTAGATAAACAATATTTCTTTTCTTTTCCTTGGTGAAATTGGTGTTGTGGTCGCCACCGCTTAGAGCTAATTTTCTTCTACCCCGGAATATCTTGTACTGAAAAAATAACTGCTATTATATTAGAATCTGAGAAGTCGGCACAAAAAGTGCATGATATGCACTAAGATTTGACTTGCCTCTTGTTGCTGCATTCTCCTTTGCATTTCTTACAATTGAGAGTGCATGGCATTATGGCAATGACTTCCTCATGCAAATGCAGCGCATTGTGTCGCATTTTGAGGCGCATCTGCACCTATCGAAGGCTCGACAAACTTTTCTTCCTAAGACCTCTCATGAACTTCAGGAACATCCATGATAGTCCAGGTTTGCATTGAAACCCCTGGTTTTGGAACCACACGTTTAGACCAGGTTCCACTGCTCATGGTATGTCACAAGCTGCACATTCTTTGCCACTGTAGGCCACCAGTATTCATCAACAATTAAGAAAAAGGGGGGAGGTGCAGATGGCCGTGATGGTAACGTCACGGCTTGCTGAGTGAAAGGCCCCAGGTTCGATCCCCGCCTGGGGAACTTTCCTTTCACCTGCGTCAGGAGGGTCTCTCACCTGCACCAAGGAGGTGTCTGGCAACCTAACCTCCTGAGAAACAGCACATGACCCATGTTGTAGACTATGCACTTGCACCCCATGTTCCCTCCCCAAAAATCCCTACCCCTACCCTACATCCTTGACTCCTTGCACCGGTGACTGAAGAAAAAATGACAGAGAAAACTGATGGTGGTGTGCCACCCCCCAAATAGGCCATTGATGCCTGGCACGGGGTAAATTTAAAAAAATAAATAAATAAAATCAACAAAACCCACAAAAATTGACTAGGTATGTGGCCTTTACAAGTAGCTGCAATGAACCATCACAAACTGTGCAATCGTGACGCTGACCTAATGTTGGTCTTGAACAATAAAATTTCTGCCACATGTTAAGACCACCAGCATGCTGGTACCAGCAAAACAGTGCCAATTCCCAGCAGACCAGCATACCAGCAATGATAGCTTGAAACCAGCAGAGACCAGCAAACAACCAGCAAGCGGTCCAAGATTAACTTATACCAACTTATACATAACCAACTTACCCTCAGAGCCAGCCTTATTGGGCACCGACAGAACGGCACTCATTGCAGACCTAAGTTGCAGACGCCCTCTGGCCTACGGTACAAGTCCGCGGAGACGGGGGTTGTTCCAGCCAATCACCTCACACGCCAGCCGCCTGGAATGGGTGGACTTCAGACTTCCTCCTCCCTTTGTCCCCTGTAGTTCTCCACCCTCCCCTCATCCCTCCAACCCCCGGACCTTACTTCCTTCTCTGCATGGAAATGATATTCTATCGAATAATTGAGCGCGCCTTCACTAATCGTGCGGCCATTGTTGCTTCTACCTTTTTGGCGAACATGAACGCTGCATTGTTGCGCCGTTGATGAATATTTCTGATCAAGACGTAAACTGGAATGGACGCTGATTGGCGACGGTTTTTTCATAACTGCCCATGTCTGTGTTCAGATGATGCATGACTCATTGAGATATTCCAAAACATGTGGTGGTTGAACATGACTCTGAAAGTAGTTCGAACATTCGTAGCAAGAAGGTGTTGATAGGTGTGGATTGCCCGCCATCATTTTTTATTAACGCCATCTAGCGGGCCGTTTCGGAAGTGAATCGGTGCGCACTGCGCACGATTTAGGAACACATCTAGTGTGTGCGTGCCGCGCTTGTGTGTGTGTGAATATGTGGACAGCGCACTCGTCAAAGATGGCGGCGGTGTTGCGGTCTTCAAAGATCGTGCGATTTTGCACGAGTATTGCCCGTAGTTTGACTCAAAGCGTGGCCAGGAACCAGGCGGACAATGCGCTCCTCAGGCACTCATATATTGCATCGGCTACGCAGCACAGGTGGGAGGGTTATTGGATAAAATGTGTTCAAAGTTTGTGCCCACATGGTTTATGCTTCTCTGATCCAGACGGTGCTTTATGCACGTAGGATTGTTCTGATAGTAAACTATTTCTTTGTGGGAACAGGTTCTTCGCCTCCCAGAATGCAGCCGCTTCATCTGACATGCCCACGGGCAATGTGGGACACACCCTGGACAATGCGCTTCACCGTCTGGACACAGATATACGTCGGACGGGGCGTGTTAGCAAGAGGGAGATTGAGGACATACTCGAGGAAATCAGGGAAATGAGTTAGTGCACAGTCGAATATTAATACTACTTGGATTACTTTGGAAGGCATGGCTTGGGAATGGATCTAAAGGTTACTGCGAGGGGTAAACCACTTCAATTCAAATGTGTCTTGATTGCAGTTATTTGTGGTTACACAATCATAATCTTCTACCATGAAGTGAACGAGGGCTTGCTCATTTATTACATATTTATTTATTTCGTACCCACTTCTAAGACCAGGGCCTGCTCATGATTATGAATGTTTACACAATAGAGTGTACTCCTGATGTATGTGGCTGACCCCTCAGGTTACTGGTACTAGAGCAGGAGTGAGCAAACTTTTTTCTCCGTGGGCCACATAGAGATTTTAAAAAAATTGACGTGCCGCATCTAACAAAAGAAATTTCAACTTATAAAAAAGTTTACAATTATATATCCATCGTTTTAAATGAACTTCCATTAATTGCATAAATTATTAAATTCTCTGAAAATCAATAAAATTAGCCAAATACATCAATGAAAATGGCCTGTATAAATAAAAAAAAATATTTTTGTGCATTTACAATAATTAAAAAGAAAGGCACAGGTATAAAATTTTGCAATTTTAACTTTTCAAAATCTTAAGGGATTCCGAAATTTTTGTGCGGGCCGCACAAATTGTCTTCACGGGCCGTAGTTTGCCCACCTCTGTACTAGAGAGATCAATGTTGCATTGTCTTCCGGCACAACCTGTAAAGGATCCCTTCCAGGAAGGAGTGAGTCACAATAATTTTTAATGAAGTTCTTTCTGATAATGGATGAAAAAGTGAAACTCAGTTTTTAATGTTTGTTCTTGGAGTAGTGAAAACCTGGCCTCAAATTTTGCAGTTTCTTTTGCATTTGAAATGGCCACAACAGACACTGTAGGAAATAATTTTTAAAGCATAATTCCACAGAGAATCATGCAGTTGTATGTGCAACTATCTCATTAAATGTTGGGTTCATTAAAGAGGCCTATTAGGTAATATGTTAAATGAAAATTTATTTCACTTAATTTATTTTACCCTATAAAATGGCTTTTTATGGTGTGCAAATGTGTGTGTGGGAGGGGGGGGGGGGGNGTGCATACCATTTCCACATGTTAGATGGTAGGGTACTGTACATGTGGAGCCATCTGTTCCAAATTGTTAATTATAACGACTGCACTGTTTCTCTCCCACAGGAACCGCAACTACTACCCAGTCTCTTCTGGTCATTCGTTGCTGTGGCAATCTAGTGCCAGAAGAACTACCTGAGACCAGAACAAAGCTAGTCCAGGAAATATGGAACACACTCAAAATGCTGGGTATGCTTCATTTGTACTAAATTAATTTTCGTCCTCTTACAAAAGACCCATGTAAATCAATTTCTGCATCTGCAGAAGTAAAGGAAAATTCTCCCTTAGCCCAGAAAATTTTTCAATTATATGAAAACCAGACATTCAGTGACTTGTTGAAAGTTTTAAATCTATTCTACACCTATGACACCGCTTTTTACTCATTTTAAGGTGGTCAGTAAATCTGCCGTCTTATTGATGTGTAATGGTCAAAATTGATGTTGTGGGGATACATATACAATATAACGATATTAAATGCTGGAGGTGATTGTACTCCCAGTTCACCCATAGGAATGCTTTGTCTCTCCAGCGCAGCATTTCTCAACCTTTTGATCCTTGCAGAACCCTTGATATAATATTCATGTCTCAGGGAGCCCCTACATAAAAATTATTATATACCAATTAACCCTTTGTCTCCTGTAGCCTGCTGGTCGTATTATAATACAACCACACAAAATAATTTTTTTAAATTCACTGGTATAACCCCACCGGAAATTTCTTTCATCATAGCCTTAGGTAACTCTTGTAGTTTCTATGTGATATCTCGTGAAATTTTTAATGGCTTGTCATAGGCCAAAGGTCTCATTCATTATAAACAAACACTTACTGCACGAATTAAAATACACACAGCCTCATGGTTCCAGGGAACCCTGGTTGAGAAACACTGCTCCACCCTATAGTAACAGAATCACTTGCCATCTGCCATACACTTGTACCTTATGTCAAGACGTGGACTGTGAACATGATTTTGTCATGTACAAATTAATAGTATCACACCAGCAGGTATTTTGTTGCTGACCCTTCCTAAAATGTGCAAAATTATACAAAATGCCACCTGCCCTGTTAGGGTTAATATTGCATTACCCCACAAGTAGTTGCGTGGTAGTAAAAATGGGAGAAACCATCATTTTGAAAATCCACACAGTAGCTGTGTGGATACACCTTCATGCAGTTTTTGAGTAAGAATAGTTTTGGGCCCGCATTGTGTCACTTATCATCTTACCAAATAAAACAGGTGTTCCATTGGATGTGAGCCACTACAATGCCCTCTTGCGTGTGTATCTGGAGAACGAGCATGCATTTGACCCAAGTGCATTCCTGGCTGAGCTTGAGCAAGAAGGTATCCAAGCAAACAGGGTGACTTACCAGCGCTTGATTGCCCGTTACTGCCAACTTGGTGACATAGAGGGTGCCAGCAAGATCCTTTCCTTTATGAAAGACCAGGGCTTACCCATCAATGAGCACATCTTTAACTACCTGGTGATGGGTCATGCTAGAACAGGTGACATGGAAAGTGCAAAAGGGATCCTCCCTGTAATGAAACAGGCTGGGTTAGAACCAACTGGTGACACCTACACTGTGCTGCTGTGTGGATTTGCCAGGAGTGGGGATGTTGATGGCATGAGACAGACTATGGCTGAGTGTGAGAAGGAAGTCATGTTGTTTGACAGGGACTACCTGGAGATAGTATACACTCTTGCTGTAAATGGACATTCAGAGCATGTTGATGAGGTGAGCCAGTGGAACTTCTTGGAATGTACTGTATAATTAGTGTTAAACTAAGGACTGGAAAGAAACAATTAGGTGACTCTATTTGTGCTACAAAACTTGTACACATAATAGAAGTGTTCCATTCCAGGAAATTTGTTTAAATGGACAGGTTTCTCCTTCATATCAGGCAATACTAAACTAGAAAAATAATTTGCGATGCATTAACACTACTCTGAATTGTTGCCCATGGATAAAGTTTCAGAGCTTGTTGCCTGTATTTTGCATGTACAAATAGGTAGACTGAAGATAGATTGAGGAAGAGGTATATTCTGATGGGACAGAAGTAGCAAGCAAAGTATTTCAAACATGTAGGTAGAGTTATCAGTTTTGCAGGTTACAAATTCACAAATGTGAACCACCTATGATTTGATTATGTGCATGGAACATGGAGCAATTGAACAACAAGTATTCTGGTGTGGCTTTTTCAACAAACAGCAGCCTTTGTAGGGGTTCCTGAGTTTCTGCAATGAAATGGATGGATTATGTAGGGTTTTTCTCTTTGCACTGAATAGGAGGAAAAAAACAATTTTGTAACTGCAGTATGGCAAATATTAAGCCAACAAATGTTGCTGATTTAAAAAATTCTTCAGTTGTGAAAAGATTTCCTGAAATCTCGTCAACATTTCCCATCAAAAAGTAGGGCATGAAGACTTTAAAAAAATAAAATGCTATTAATTGTGGAGTGACCAATCAAAACGCAACGTGCGCCAAGCAGCCAATGCAATGGGAGAGTGTGATGCACAACTGTTACAAATGGCCGTCGATATCTTACCAACCCCATAGAGTAAGCTAACCAACCCACACAGTACTACAGTAGTACGTATCATGTTGTTCTCGTCGACTCGCTCCAACCCCGAGGGGTGTATAAGTAATAAATTTGAAGACTAATAGCTAATAATGTTCTCATGATTAGCATTGTGTTTAGATAATAATTAGTGTCAAGGATATGGTATCATGGTTCCTGCTGATAGAAGATACTAAGAATTTATCACAGTTTAATAATACGGCCAATGATGATAATCGATCAAATCGCAACATCTGACACATGTACCCAATCAAAACGCAATATGTTAAATTTGGATTAATTTTTTTCTCATGACTAGACAATTCCAGATTTCATTAACATACACCATTAACGACCTCTGCATATGGGCATAATGTACTGCACATTTTGTTTCTTGGTCACATTCCATTTGGGAGCAATCGGTTTTTGTTGAATATCTCGAAATGGCTTTGTTGGTGGATGTTGCATTTTGATTGGTCACTCCACAATTATTAATTATTGTGTGGTTAGGGTGGTTAGTATAGCTGTGCCATTGAGTGAATGACTGAGCCACCGATGGTTCATGGTCTCTTGCCCTTGTGCAGGACTCCATGAGTTTTAAGGAGAGAGAGAGAGAGTGAAACATCACATTTCCAGTATGACAAATGCATGCCTTGTACAAAACATTGTTACTTCTCAGCTCATTACAAAGATGAAGAAGATGGCTGGATACAACCAGGATGTGGTGAACACTGTAATGCGCCTGGTGAATTCTGGTTGTGAAGATGTAGCTTACAAGCTGGTTTTGACCATGGCTCAACTGACAAGGATGGATGGAGAACTTCCACCAGCAGGGGGATTTTTCTTGAGGCAACTTGTAAAGGCAGAAAGGGTGTGTGAACATTTTATTAGTGTCTGAATCTGAATATTTGTTCATCTGGCCAAGGGTTGAAATTCTAGGTCATGATATTCGTGGGATAAATTATAGATGTCATGATGCTTTTTTGGATATGGGAACAAGATAAATAAGTGCAACAGCTGACAGAAGCCAAAAATTATTCCAATTTTTCACCAAAATACTGCTGTCTATGCAGCAGTTCATTAGAAAATAAAGTGATGCATAATAACAGTATGTCACAAAGCCATATCAAGTTGTTGCCAACTAAACTAGCTTATGCCCGATTGCACCATCCGAAATTACCGATCCTATAGCTCCTAATGGATAGTTAGGCACCCTTTTAACGTGTGATAACGATCTCTTAGGAGCGATCGAATCGGTAATTTCGTTGGTGCAATCGGGCATTAATCTTTACCCATGAATTCTAGGACATATCTTTTGATAGGGAATAGTTGTAGCAACTTTTGATGAATGATGAAACCTTTTTGAAGGTTTCACTGGAGGTTTCGTAAACTGAACTATTGGAACAGTAGAGTATGTTAATGTTAGTGGATGGTATGATTCCTGTTATTTTGGCACTAACATCATCAAAATTGATTGATAACTTGTGCTATTATAAAACAGTCGGACACAGTCTCATTCAATTGTTGAAAATGTAGACAGATCTAATCTTGAAGGAGGTAAGGATATGGTGTGTGACACTGCACTACTCTTGCAGCCTATTGAGAGGATTCTGGAATACTGCCATCTACTGAAGGAGTCCGGTCAGAATCCCACTGGATTGCTGAAATGCACTGAGACTGCCCTAGAGTTCGGAAAGCAGAAACTAGCTCTACAATTGCTGCAGGCAGCCGATAAGGAAGGGATTTCTATCAGGCCACACTACTTCTGGCCCCTACTGGTGAAGTGCATGAAGGCAAATGATGAGCAAGGTGAGCAGCTTTTCTTCTGAAATTTTCCATTGATCATTTTACATTTAATAATTTAATGGAAAGCTCTAATTAGTAAACAAGTTGAACCAATCATGAAATACAATTGGTAATCAATGTCAGTACAGGGTGTTTATAAAAATGGTGGGGGTTTTGTAAGTGAATAAAACAGCTGGTTACAACCATACACAGGTACAACCTGCACCATTAGGAAGAGAAATTATCCAAGTTTGAGTTGCATTACCGACAGTTTATCACTGCTCACTGCAGGGTCACTACAGGACCAGTTTCCAAAATGGCAACTCAGCAGGAGGAGGCATTCCGTGTTTTCAAGAAAACTCGGTGACTAAAGTAAGCAGGGATTGAACATGCCAACACCTGTTTTATTCATTTACGAAACCCCACCATTCTTTTGTAAGCACCCTGTATAATGATTAGAGTACGGATTTTTAGGCACGAAAAATCCTCCCATAGGCACAAAAAGTTTACTTTTTTGGGCATATGGAGGATAATGTTACAGGAAATTAAAAAGCCAGAATAATTTTATAGGCCTAAAGTATAAAATAAGGTCGCAAACCAGAGCAAAAATCGAATAACAACGATAAACTGACAGGAAATCACAAAACATGGGCAAAAGACGCAATAAAGTGCAAGCAAGTATCACTTGCTCTTGACTCTACCGCTTATAGCCAGTTTCCACTTGCACTGGACTTGCACAATATGTTGCCAAATATTTTTCCAATCAGAGGAAAATTTAGAAAAATATTTGGCATACGTGTCATAGAAACATGATTCATATTACTTTGGTACGATTTTGGTCCTTTCTGGAGCACAAAAAAAATACTCCTCAACAAACCAAACATACCTGTGAAGGAATAGGCCCAAAAATTCCCGAAATTACTGCAAAAAGTTTAAAAACTATCCCAAAAAAGGCCGCGTAGGCATGAAAAGTCGCAAAAAGGCGGAATAGGCAAAATACAGTGGTCCCCAAAACCACGAAAGAGGCAATTTTAGGCACTATAAAACCTACATTTTTCACATCCTGCATTTATGAAACAGATAGATCTCTTCACAAAACGATCCCAACTGTTAAGGAACTTATGAAGGCATTTGCCTAAAAATCCGGACTCTAATAATGATAATCTGAACACTTGCCCACACATTTGTACTCATACTTAATTCAATGTTGTGCCATGGTGGTTTGCCTTAAAAGTCATTGGTTGCTTATTGGTATTGCACAGGTGCTATGGAGGTGGTGGGCCAGATGCGTGACTTGGATGTGACATTAAACCTAGAGACCATGCGTGAATATATCATCCCATGTGTACAGGGGACACATGAGATAATTATTGCCAAGCTAGAAGCTGTTGGAGTTGGAATCAGCTCTTGTTTGACCCCACTCCTGCAGACCCTTCTGCAGAAAAGGGATCTCCAGGGCGCCCATAAACTTTCTTCAAAATATTCCCGAGCTATATTGCCATCTGCCAGGCCCCTACTTCGCCGCTCTCTAGTGGAGGTAGTGACTCAGTCTGGAGGTGCCCAGCTGGCATCAGCTGTGTCCTTGCTGGCATCTATGACCTCTGAGTCATTAGCAGAGAGGCGAGAGTCAGCAGGATTGTTTGTGCAAGAGTGCCTACAGTCTCCGACCATCAAAGTTCTTCCCCTGCTGGAAGAGATGTCAGTGCAGGGGTTTGGCTTGACTAACAGTGCTGCCACTGTCATACAGGAAAGGCTAGGAGAAGGTAACAGTTAAAGGGGCATCGCTTATGTGATAGTTTTATATAGGATTGGTAATACCCAGAGTTTCTGAAACAAATCTTCACTTTCTTAAAAACAAGGCATGACAAAAGAAGTGGCAAATGCTTTAGAAAAGCTGGTCTCCTTGGACATGGAGGAAGGCACGGTAAGGGATGTGGAGAAGAGCAAAAGTGGTGGACCTTCGCTGCTGCTAAGGGAACAGAGCACAGAGCAACTGGAGCAGCTGCTGGCCTTGCAGGAGAGCCAAGGAAGGCCATCAAGGGCAGTCAAGAAGCAGTTGCTCATTCAGTATTGCAGGAACAGGAATGTGGACAAAGCGCAGGCCATGAAGCAGGTAAGATGATGTTCTTATGGCCCCATGGTGATATTATTACTGTAACATTTCACATCAGTGACATTCATTATCTTTGAAGGTTTGCTATTCATCTATGTTACTTTGTACAGTGACTATTGGCAAACTAGTATAAAGAAGAGCATGAAAAATATGTTTTTTCATTAGGCCTGCTCAAATTATGATTAAGGAAGTAAACTACTAAGGGAAACTAAGAGCATGTTAATCTGTTTAGTTTTTAGTGAAGTAAGCACAAACTTCTTTAGTCTTGTGTAGTTAGGGTCTTGTTACACAGAATGTAAATGTGATCTAGAAAGAGGGAACATTGCTTAAGAAAGGCTTATGTTTTCTAGGCAGAAAATATTGGGGTAATTGTAGCAGTTAAAAGTAATGGAAATACTTTCCTTTAAGAATAGATATTGGGAAGTGGCAATGTAGGTGACAGACTGTAACTACCTATATACTGAGCACTAGCAGCTACAAACAAGAAGTGGTGAAAGCTGTGATTGTAATTTAAAAACCTTCACTCTGATACACAAAACCTCTCTCATACTGCGAAATACAACATTTAAATAATTACCTAACCATCATGAATATATGTGTACATTGTACCCCTCCTGTTTTTTCCCTGTTGTGTGTGTGTGTGGACGCGTCTTGCTATCCTTGTGAGGAATTATTTACGCGTTTTTCCTATCCTTGTGAGGAATTTTGTCATTACGAGGTAGTTTTCCTGTACCTCATAGTGAACACACTCCTCACAAGGATAGGGTAAATTCGAAACAATACCTCATAAAGACAGTAAAAATATATTTCACCAAAATTTCGTGTTTCCTTGTAGGTTAGGTTAGGTTATTTTAGTTTTAAATTTTAAATTTTGGAAAAACCTCACAAGGATAGGAATGCGCGCCTGTGTGTGTGTGTGTGTTTTTTTTT
>JYFJ02008871.1:0-11220 GCA_000934665.2 Catajapyx aquilonaris | reverse complement strand
TTTATTTGAATTGTGCATTTTGTAGCACAATTACAAAAGTTGTGACTTTTCAAAAATTTGTATCTCACGTATAAAAAACATATATGGGGTTTTGACAACAGGTAATTTTATACCATGCCTTTCCTTGTAAAATAAAAAATAAAAATAAATTTTAAAAAATGGCTTTTTTGAGAAAATAATTTTTGAAATATGCATGTTTTCGCTTGTTGCCATATTTTCACCTCGCATATCTCAACTACACGCGGAGCTAACGAAGGTTTTATTTCATAGCCTGGAGGGGGTCACCGAGTATATCACAAAATATAATCGGCATAACCGTCACGTTTACCATAACGCCGTAATAAATTGCGAAATATGCGAATTTTGACCAAAATATGCAATGTTGGAGATTTTTTTGCAGGTGACTGTACCATTAAATGAGGTAAATTTATGCATGACATAACAGCGTGTCATTCCAAAAGCATGAGCTAAAAATTTCATGTTGGTTCTCTGAACAGTTCCCGAGATATCCTCATTGAAAGGAATGGAAAAAGCGGGAAAAAGTGCGTGTTCGCGTGTTGTGATTTTGGTACCCCTTCAAATAAATATTAATAACTCGATAACTAAATTTAATCTGGTAAAACTGATTGTTCCATAAGAGTTCAATTCGATGTGGGTTTCACATATATATTTTTCAAAAAAATCGATGACTATGACCTGACACCTTTTTTCACTCACTGGCTGATCTGAAATGGAACCACCCTACTGTCAAATATATTAACTTCAACTTTAGTATCCACCTACCTCTATTGTTAATATTAATAATTATCCATTCTATAGTCCAGATAATCTTAATTGAAACTTTTATCACATCTTGTTAATAAGCCCACCACTCGATTTCTTGGTGGGTGGCCAAATAATATGACGATTTTGGGCAAGTAATTGTGGCCATTTGGTGATCAATAGCATAAAGGGGAAAACACCACAGTTATCAAATTATCTCATGTTTATTGTAAGTTTACCTATCCCCCCGCCTCCTCGTCCCCACTTCAGACTTATTATCAGCATTTCCTTGAATGTCACTTCCAGGCCAGTGCTTCTTCCCACACCCCAAACCTAATACATCCTCCCCCCTCCCATCCCGAACTCTTTTTTTAAAAAACACGTCCCTCCTATCCACAACCGCTGTGTTTTTATTTAAATCGGTCTCTCATAATGATCTTCAGTGCGCTCTACAATGATCAGGACTTGTATAAAGTTGTCACTTGAAGACACTTATGGCTGGTTGCACCAACAAAATTACCTGTCCGATAGCTCCTAACGGACCCATAGCACATGTTAAAAGGTCTACCTATCTGTCCGTTAGGAGCTATCGGACTGGTAATTTTGTTGGTGCAACCAGGCATTATGAGTGCAAATGTTGAGCGACTCATGCTTGCAATAATGCTGGGGAATCGGTGATTGACACGACACTACCTGACATTTCCTTATAACTGCACATTTAATTGAGTAGTATGAATAAATCACGTAAGGCGACAGTCACCAACATTAATGTGGCGACATTGCCATAATCATAGTCTTTTTCCAGATTCAGATTTTATCAATAGCCCCCAAAATGCGTTATCTTCCTTGCCAGAGTCCTATCAGGCGGCATGCTCGTGTTAGAAGTTTAATGCTACCTGCTGCCCCCTCCAATACACCCAAGTCGCGGGTATATAGCTACCAGATGCAGAGGGGGGTGGTGGGTGGGGAAGCTGGGGGATGTGAAAAAAAGTACAGATAAGACCCCTAGCCTTTACAACCAGGTCTGTGTCGAGCAGGTAGCCCACACGCCAGGATGAGCGGAACCCGCTCGACGGGACAGTTCTTTTGAAATGTTGATTGTTGATACATGTGGCCTACTCTCAACCCTTCGGCTGGGAAATGAGAAAATTTTCCGTACTCGTCAACAGGAACTTGGACTTAGGGAGACTGAAAATGCATTGATGTCCCATCATAAGGCCCTGCCTGCACTTCGAGTTATAGAAATTCGAGTTAGGGAAGTTTATTTCCTATTATTTTACATTGTGACCAACCACCGAAGCAGTAGTGGTGTAGTGGATATGGTGTCCGACTGCTAATCGGGAGGTCCTGGGTTCGAATCCCGGAGGCCGGCGATCCTGACCTTGGTTTTCTGTGGTTTCCCAAGGTCGCTCCAGGAATAATTTCCGGGATCGTACCGTAAAATAGGCCACAGCCGCTTCATTCCGTTCCCTGTCCTGGAGGAGGTGCGGGTCAGGCGGGAGTTTCTGACCCGCATCGAGGGGGTAATCTATGGCGAACGGGCCCCCTGAGGGACTGCACACGACCCCCAACCTGAGACATTGCACATGCACCAGTGTCCCCCCCTCCTATCCCTACCCTGTCCCTGCACGATAGTGGTAATCCACTCCCCTAAGAGAGCCCATGGCTCTAGCACGGGGTATATCTAAAAAAAATAAAAATAAAAAATAAAAAATAAACATTGTGACCAACCAAGCTCATCATTTTCTTCGACTGACGTGAGAGAAGTTCGACTTATATAGGTTTTACTACCTATAGTTCGAGGGTAGTAGAGTCCTTCAGGCTTGTCCTCAAAAGGGGGTCAGCCCCGTGAAGTGGTTAACATCAGAACCTTCCACCTTGGGAGGTCCCGCATATCACTACACCAGGCGGAGGATTTTATGTGGAAAGAGTTTTGCGATAATTATTTTCTCCGTGTTTGTATGGGTTTCTCAGGGTTGTCTCATTTCCTATCACTGCACTGTCCAAATACCTCTTACCCTTAAGGTGCCACGCAAAATATGCTAAATTCCTCTTTCCTCATTCGTAAGGTCATTATTACTGGTCTGGAAGTGATAAGGCTTGTAGTAGCCATAATGCCTGCTTCCAATGAACCAATACCAACAACAGCCCTCAACAATTCACAAGTTACCAGTGAAACAATATTGCTTTTATTTTATCATGAACAAAATAAAGCTACATCAATATTTGATGATTGTGCAGATGCTCTCTCCCAATCTATGACACAGGAGGCTAGGAAGAGCTCTGAGATGAATTATTCAACAAATACTCCTCATAAGAAACAAGGCTCCAGCATCTGTCAATGTTCCAGTGACTCCAGGCTCCACCATACCACAGAAAAGTCCAGTTCCCCTAGAAACCTGGGTGGGTCAAGCATCTCCATGCTCCCCCTCTTCTGACCAAGACAATGGATGGACCAGCCTGGTGTTGCAGTCCCCATCTCCCCTTTTCTGGCTGTCATGACAGCGACCACAACTACTTGCACCAAGACATTCAAGACTACATCACCACTCTCATTGCCCATGAAACTTCAATAAGGTAAAGAGGAAATATGGCCCTGTCAATCTGCAAGACAATTCAGTTTGGAAGTATACCATCGGGTTCAAATACTTTTGGCCACTATATCCTGGTCCTGAAGCAACCCTTCGCTCAGACCCCATGTTAAGGAGGTGTGTGTGAAGGGTTGCTTCAAGACCAGGATAAAGTGGCCAAAAGTATTTGAAAACGATAGTACATCATCAATGGTCACTTACCAATTACCATGGAAACTTTCAGATGGCCAGTGAAAGTTGCAGCAGTCTGTTGAGACCCAGTTCTTTCGGCTAGTGAAGGTAGCCACGTCAAGCAGCAACTATCAAGTCAGGTTGTGTCATGCCTTTTTCTTCCTTACAGTTTCCATCACTATGTTACTCGTAACTTCCAGTTTCTTGTTGATTGTGCCATTCGTAGTTAATACCAGTGTATGTAGTTACTTGAATGTTCTACATAGACACCCATCACCAATCAGCTGTTGCTGTGGCCTTTTTCTTTTTCTTTTCAAAACAATAATTTTAAGCCCACCCATCCAACACAGGCAATCATGACAACAAACCATGTTTTCCCCATTGACAAAGTTTTCAAACAAATAGCTGCATGGTTGGGCTGTGTTTGTGTAGCTGACTTTGATGAGACACTCACTGGAGACAAGGTCACTCCACTCTGACCTCCTCTGGGAGTTCTCAACTCTCTGCCACTGTGAAAGATTACTTGCTAGTCATTACTGAAGGGGAAGTTGTCTCTCCACAACTATTAACAGACCAGTCATTTAATTAAACTGGGCCAGCAGAGGCATTCACCTAGTTTATTGGACCACACAGCCAACAGTTAACTGGGCCAATACCTATACTGAAAATAATCACCTAGGACTCCCCTACCACCCCTCAGTGATGATACGAGGGCTAGTTGGAAAATAAGTTTCGCGATGCTACTGTTTTACCCTGTATGTTGCATGGCGTGGAAACTTTAGCATCGTGAAACTTATTTTCCGACTAGTCCTCGTACTTTAAATTTGCCCACCCTGCAGATCTTACCTACCTAACATACAGTGGTATAGGCCAACGAAATCCTTGTATATGCAATACCTTTCAAGCTGCCGCAGGTACTAATTCCCTCTAAAGGCCATCCAAAAATCAGGGGGAATCAAATATTAAAAATAATGCTCAAACTCAACATTTAGAATAGTCGCACCTTCACCTTCATTGTTAATATCAACACTTTTATTTTGACAAAAAAAATCAACTATAAATATGCAATAAAAACTAATATATTTAATTACTTTGCACAACGTGCCATAAGTGGTAAAAAAAGTGACAGTCATCATCTTGCTCTGAGAACTTCACCACTACATAAAATTACTTTAGAGAGCATTACATAAAATTACTGTCAAGACATAGTTAAAAATGGAACAAAAATTTCCATTACATCATCAATCCATAAAGCCACACAAGAACAAAATTTGAATCAATCAGCCATGCTGCAGTCCACCCTACTGCAACTCCGTTTTTTCCCCATAGGTTTCCCTGTCAGACCCCCTTAGAGCGGCATATCAGTAGGTAGGTGGGATGGCGCGTTGCTTTAGTTGCGGCGCTTGGCCTGTTCCTTTAGTTACTTTAACCAACAGGCGATACAAAGTGAATCTGGTGGAGGACCACGGGGGACCAATACTCCCAAACCGCCAATTCAAATCTAGTAGGCATGGTCCATTCGTTCCTTATTTGCACTGGGGCTTGTTCGCATCCACGTTCTCATCATCCGTTCTGAATAATAGTAATAATTTTTTCCGCAGTGTAGGGGTGTTGCTTGATACACTTAGTCGATCAGCGGCCGGGTGGGACTCAGAAGATCCACGCGATAAGAGGGCTAGTTGCCAGACCTGTATATATATAATTATACAAACACTCCTCAACCGTGCTGTAGTCAAATAAAACAGTACCAGTTCACCAGCACATCATGTCCTCAGCCTTTTACCTCTATCTTGCCTCCTCACTATCTCCAGTGACCAATGGGTCATCTTTACCACAGCCACTAACCTCACTAACGATAATTGAAGAAATGTTCTCTTTGACACAGTCAATAGTGCTATGTCCTACAGCAGGCAAATGATTGTTTCCTTCACCATCCTCACCCTCAGATGAGACACTGCTTCCTTCACCATCCTCACCTGCAGGAGGTGAGGCACTGTTTCCTTCACCTTCCTCACCTGCAGGAGGTGAGGCACTGTTTCCTTCACCTGCCTCACCTGCAGGAGGTGAGCCATTGTTTCCTTCACCTTCCTCACCTACAGGAGGTGAGGCACTGTTTCCTTCACCTGCCTCACCTGCAGGAGGTGAGCCATTGTTTCCTTCACCTTCCTCACCTGCAGGAGGTGAGGCACTGTTTCCTTCACCTGCCTCACCTGCAGGAGGTGAGCCATTGTTTCCTTCACCTTCCTCACCTGCAGGAGGTGAGGCACTGTTTCCTTCACCATCCTCACCTGCAGGAGGTGAGGCACTGTTTCCTTCATCTTCCTCACCTACAGATGGGCCATTGTTTCCTTCACCATCCTCACCTTCAGTAGTGGCAACTTCGCTTCTTACTTCTTCACTGTCCATATGTACTGCTTTGCCATTTTCACCTTCAAGGAGTTTTACCTCACTGCCTCCACCACTTACAATGTCAGTAGATGAAAAATTTATTGAACTAACACCCAAGAGGTCTGCAACATCTTCCGCTTCATTAATAACAGCACCACTACTGATGGGAGCTGTATTCCCTTTATCACTCGGTTGTAATGCACAGTCAGCCTCTATGTCACATGATCCTTTGACAAGACCCACATCCATGAGTGACATGGCTAAATCTTGCCCCTTGATGGAAATATGCACTGTGCTGGCTTCATCAGTGCCAACTTTGTCAAAGTTTACAGAAACCTCCATTTCATAAAAGTCAGTGATAGCCTTAATAAAGTCTACTACATCTTGGGTTCTTTCACCTGTTTCATCCATGCCTTTTAGGTTCAGGCTAACATGTGCAGCCAAACATGCCGCAACAGCAAAGTGGGGTTGCAATGGTCTCAGTACTGATACCTGTACCTTTGTGCAGCTACCAATATCACAGGAACGGACCTCCACATCTTCCTCGCTTACATGAAGTACTTCAACTCGTACCCAGGTATCATCAACTTTCGTAGCCCAGAAGGTGCCAACACCTGGACTGATAACATCTTGCTTCTGTTTTTCTCCTTCATAAAATTGTTCCATAGCTGAAGTCAGGACACTAAGCTTATCACTGTCAGTTTGTTGCTGAATCCAAATGTTATTCGGGTCAACAATATGAGTGATATATGCCATGCAAGTATTCTCCGGTGGAAAATTAGAATAACTCGCAAGAGTAAGAGTATATTTTTCTTTAGTAATGTTTGATGAATCAGTAGCAAGATGCAATAATGCCTCATTTTCCATTTCAGACTGTGGCCCACCAACAGCTTCCTGAGCTCCGCATTTGTCTGAATGCTTAGCAAGACCACGTTCAAGAAGAACATCACCAAGGTCAGATTCTTCTGACACAATTTTAGCAATAAATTCATCGCTGTTGTCAAGTAATTTCACTTCAACACCATCTCCCTCACCTTGGAATTCCCAAACAGCATCAATTGCTTCTTGTGTCCAGGAACAATCAACAGGATCAACATCAAGGCTTAATTTAATGGCAAATGCTGGCTGAGCACAAAATTTGGGGAGCAAACGCTGCAGGTGACCCTGCTGTAAAATGTCTGTATCTCCATAGTCACAAAATTCAACTCCAAATCCATCTTCTTCTACACTAATAATCTTGCACCGATACCATGTTTGATCCACATCACGCCAGGCTGCACAATACTGCCCAACAGTTGGTAAATATTCTACTTGGTTGGCACTCTTATAATATGAATTAAGGGAGGCAGTCAAATCACTGACGGATTCTTGGGTCTCCCATACCTGGACATGTACTGCATGGGGATTATCCACATGTGTCACATATGCTTTGAATGACTCAGTATCAGGCTTACAAAATGGGGGGATTTCAAACCGTTTCTCCTCATAACCATCCATCATCCTTGCCCAACCTGAGTCCACCAATTGTGTGGCAAGATCTTTGCCTAAGACCATAACTTCAACTAATAATTTTTCTCCTCCCTTGTCAAGAAATTCCACAGTCACTTCAGTCTCTTGGGTCACCAACAGGCCAATGATGTAGTCCAGTGCCTCACTGGTCCAATCACTTCCTATTGGTACCACTGTTAGGCTACATTCAGTTGCCAACTGATTCAGCTTCAGAAATTCCGGACTGATCATACGAATATCTGATGGACTCACGCAAGCACAATCACCAAAATCTGTAAACTGTACCTCAACAAGTTCATCTAGCTTTATGACTTTGGCCCTGTAATACATTTGATCAGCAGGGTTCAAGGCTATGCAATGCATCCCTAATGACAGTGTGACTTCTTCAGTAATATTTTCTTCTTGATAGTACTTGTTTATGTCAGCTTGCAGTTGATCCACAAATTTAGGCAGCTGCAGCCACATGCATGTAGGTGACTCAACATATGAAGCAAAAGCAGAAATTTTCTCACTAGGAATATTGAATTGAGGGAGACTGGTGATCATAACTTGACCTAACTGCGGATCTCTTAAGCAGTCAATTACAGGTGTGCCATCCCTACGTAGTTGCACAGTAAACCTGAAGCAGACAAAATATATCAACTTAAGAATCATAAGCAGAATATCTCTCTTACTTCTGATCATTGACTGCCTCCACATATGCAACCACTGTCTTCTGTAAAACAAGGCTTGTAAAGATGTTGAGTTGTGACTGTTCTTCGGGCCCGTAATCTGCCAGCTGACACTGTATATGCCGGATTGGAATGTCTCGCACTTCAGGAGGTATGGGACGAATCTGGGGAAGAGAAAGGAGATAAGAGAGAGAAAGATTTTAAAAATTACCTAATGATATGCATCCTACAAATCACATCCTACCTGCTTGATTCTCACTTTGTCTTCCTGACCATAATCCACGTAGCAGATGCGGACATCATCTTGGGTCTCCAATTGGATAATCTGAGCACGACGACAATGCTCCAAATATTTATCCAGTACAAGGCATGCAGCACCTTTCACTATGGGAACAGCACGATCTCGTTTCTGGAACACACGAACAGATTGGAATACACACAAAATTATGCAATGATGCACATGCTTAGCTTGCAAGCACCTATGTCAGACTTCTTTTACATGCAGATGCTTTCCCATACGATTGGCCCCTCTAATTAATACAATTTGGCCGAAGTAGGCTCTCCCTAAGGAGGAGGGGTGAAAGGACAGTGGGAAGGAAGTAGGCTACACAACATTGCTTTTGGGTCCCAATTTATCAATTCAATTAATATTCAAGTAGGGGGAGAGCGGGGCACAGTGGTCCATGGGGCACACACAGTGGTCCTTTCTATTTTTAAAATATGAGAAATCGGATCATCATATTCATCTGGTACCTCATGAAACAAGTCACTAATGTGCATCCAGCCAACATGACAGCCACTTGTGAGATGCCTGTGATCCTGCTGTATCAGGGAGAAGCTATTTGAAGTGTAGTGAAGTTACTTCTAACCCACAGTTTAATTTCCATGCCAGGCGTATATGCTGGGCATGACCCTAATGTAAAAATGTTGTTGAATATAGTGTCATCCTTTGTGCATAAATGCTGGAAATTTGGAAAGCGTCATTTGCAATGGAAGCTACGATTCCTAACATCATGTCAGTTGCTTCCCTCTGGGGCACAGTGGTCCATAGACAAATGCGCACCTCTTTGCAGACGACCATGCAGTTTGAAGTAACAGAAGTCCCTTTTTATTATTTCCTATTTATTTAGAGGGGTTAGATGTACGAACAGTTATCGGATAATTGCACGTAGCTGCTCCTTTGTAAGCAGTCACTTGCAAACGGTGATTTATCGGAGGAACAGAAAATATTCCCTGCGAATCGTAGGTTGAAGTGGCATACGTGCTACCCGCTGAAAAGTGAGGGTCAAGCCTGGAATAAAGAGGGTCACACATGCCATGGGATGTGACTGGGTCAAATGGGTCAGGCACAAAGGGTATTTGTGATATCTAGCCAGAATGTGCCCCACTATTCTTGGCACATCCCACAACTGATAACGCCAGAGAAGCGAATCGTTGACATTGGTCACTTGCTGACAATCATAGGTCACGCAGTTGAATGGGCAGACAGGTGGTGGCAATAAATAGGGCTGCAGCCATTAACCTGGCCCCAGTGGCAGAGGAGGGGTGGGGGGAGGACTCCACCTGTTCACCTCATACTGTGGTCGGATGAGGCATAGTTTTCTCTTACAGGTGTAGTGAACCGCCAGAACATAGGGGAGACGAAGTGGCGCTGCGGAAACGTATGCGCCCATGGATGTTAAGGTCCCGGGTTCCATCCCAGCCCGGGATTCCCCCCTTCATCTCGTGCAGAGATGGGTCGTCTCTGGCTTCGTTTCGGGTGGAATCTCCGCAGACTAATCCACCTGGGGAGTTCACAAAATATACCGTTTGAGAATTGCACTTGCACTTTGCACATCCCCTCCCAGTCACCCTGCCCGTGGGCCTGGGTGCTACGTTCAAGGTTCCACACTGTTTGTACACTATGTGCAACAGATGAAATGTAGGTTCCCTCCCTGCGGGACGATGCAGGGAGGTAAATAGCTAAAAAAAAAAGAAAGAAAACCACCACAACATGCACTATTGGGCCCAAGAAAACCCGCACTGGCTCCGGCCCACCCACTTCCAGGTAGGGTTACCTAATCCCCGGTTTGTTCCGGTAACACCTGCTCATTAATGCCCCCTGGTTGAATGCTTCGTAAACTCCCGTCATGTCAATAGCAATGACTTTCCCAAGACTGGTGGAGGGCGCGACACATGGGTCTTTCGTGGGGGAAGAAATCCAGGCAGAATGCTCATCATCTCCTCGGTTATTGTCTTTTGAAATGTGGCAATCATGCTTCCAGAACAACTGGAGGGTGAATGTCTGGTGCGGGATGGTCGGCGACCACATCATTGGGGGATACTTCTACCAAGGAACACTCACCAGAGACAGGTACAGGCACTTCCTGATCCACACCCTCCCAGCACTTATACAAGATGTGCCACTGGCCACTCGGCTCCACATGTGGTATCAGCAAGACGGGGCACCCCCCCACTACCATCGGCGGGTACGTGCCTGGCTGGATAGGCACTACCGAGGCAGGTGGATTGGGCGCAGTGGACCAGTACCATGGCCAGCGAGGTCACCTGATCTGACCCCAATGGACTTCTACCTGTGGGGTCACGTGAAGGAAATTGTGTACCGGACTGAACCACCTTCTCTGGTGGCACTGCAGCAACGAATTAGGGAGGCTTGACTTCAGTGAACTCAGCAACCCTCCACCGTGTGCAAAGGTCGATCATGTCCCGTGCCAGTGTTTGCCAGGGCCGGGGGGGGGGGGGGNGGGCACTTGTGCTCATTTTCAGCACCAGGATTCACACCAGCCTTTTTCAGGGCTACGAAATAAATAAGTTGCAGGATGTGCCAAGAATAGTGGGGCACATTCTGGCTACATAGCACAAATACCCCAAGACCATACTGATGATTACGAGAATCAAAAATTTTAAAAGTCAAAAAATGGCTCTCCAATTTTGATTTTGATTTTTCTCAAACTTGGATCCTTTTGAGATTTTTTGAATGACCTTTAAAATGAAGCTGGACCATGTCTGTCCGATATTTCTGAAAACTCTACGAGGACGATTTTGGTTTTTCATGCACTAAAATCCGAAATGCAACCCGTGTGCATGCGCGTGGACCAGCCAGCCCACCCGCCTATCCGCGTTTATAT
>JYFJ02008870.1:0-11230 GCA_000934665.2 Catajapyx aquilonaris | reverse complement strand
ATAACACGTCTGCTCTGAGCTGACACTCGCTTTAATCTCCTCTCTTTACACAGACCTCCGCTAGGAGGCAGCATAAACCCAAACCTCCGCTAGGAGGCGGTATGCTACAGATCCTAAACGATGTCGATCGCGAAAAACAAGGGTAATTTCGGTTTAGAAATTCGCAATAAGCGGAAGTCCAAGAGGAAGTTCGCATATTTCGCACCACCCTGTATGCAGTGGTCAATTCCAGGTCAATAGGCCTACTCTGGGTTTTCGTTATACTGACGCCCCTGAAAGTACCGGTACCACTTAGCATACATGCGCTATAGTCTCGACTATCCTGACTAATTGGGACAGAGATATGTCCAGATAATACGGATTACTCCTATCCGGAAGCGGACGGTGGTGGAGGGGAAATATTATGTTGCACGGAATGGAAGAGTCGTGTAAATTTAAAATCTGGTTTATTAATTCGTGTACAGAATTGACTCATTACATAAACAAAACACCTATGGTATTAATTGCCAAGAAAACGCTCCCTACTGGACAAGGTGTATAAAGGATTCCTTTATACACCTTGCTACTGGAGCAAGTATAGAAGAACACCGTATCTAGAGGTAAATAGTGTTAGATGCGATTGTACTTTCATACCGGTACCCATTAGAAAGATCGACATAAGACAGTGCTTCATATTATATGTATAGGTTAGACCAGGTTAGACCAAAAATAGTTTCCGTGAGTGAGGACGCTGAGTTTCGAAATTCTGGCACAAAGTTAATTATTTTTAAACAGTTACTGTTGAGTACAGTTGCTTTTAGTGGATATCAATAAATTAGCTAATAACATCAGCTTGCGTGACCCATCATAATTATATAATGTCTACAAGGGTATCTAGCCTGCAAAAATGGTTTATCATTGACATTTCATGCCATTTGTTCCTATATTGGTCGTTCTCAATAGAAAATTCATTGCATTTCAAATTCAATTCAGCTGAATAACAGCATCTACTAAGACTTTCGATAACCAATAAAAGTAGCTGTTTTAAAGCAATTCCGCTTAAAACTCAACATCTTAGTGCCAAAATTCGATAACCACTGGATATTTCAGTTGGAATACCATGCACATGTTTCTGTAGCTATTATTTTATGCAAAAGGAAGAAATTTCTGGAAATAAATTAAAACTTCTTCAATTGACTTACAATAAGAATGCTAAGCTACCAAGGATAAATATGCACAAATATGTACATTGCAGTACCGTACATTAGGAACACCACTGTCACTTTTTTCTATGTAATACTGATAAGAAAACTTATTTTCCTATCATATAGTCTGTCAATGACTTGTTGTTCTTTAGAAACAGAATTAGAACTGTGCTCAGAGCTTCTGTGCCGAGCTGGAAGGGAGTGCATAGTGGGATCAGATGGCAAGGCTTCATGTGAGTGCATCCGGAGCTGCCCCAAGCATTTTGCCCCAGTGTGTGGCTCCAACTCCCACTCATATGACAACTATTGCCTGATGCATCAGGATGCCTGCATAACGCATAAACACATCAGCATCCGCCACAAGGGATACTGCCTGAAAGACAAGGCCAAGAACAAGTCCACCAAAAGAAACAAGATCTCCAAGAAGAAAAGTGGAAAAGATGCCCATCATCATCCCAGACCAGGTCAGTTGGTTCATGACTTCAAGAATTGAAAATCAATCAGTCACAAAAGTAGACCCAGTGTACATCATCAAAGGCAATCAATCAGTCAATTTCATTCAAAATTGCGAATGAAATTTTATGCCGGATTATGGAGAAGTGACAATATAATTTTTGTAATAAGTGTGCAAAGTGAAATGATTTTTTGTTGGTGTTTAGGCCTACTGTACCATTCTGTACTCTGATTTTTAAAAGTTTGGACTGACATTGCTCAGACTGACATTACAATTTATTGTTCTCATTACTAAACAAGTCACAATAACAATGGCAATACAACAGTGACGCCAGTCCAAACTTTTTAAAATAGGGGTTTATTTTCGCCTGTAAATGAAAGTGATAGTTCAATATCTTAAACATAGATGAGTGGTTGTATGGGTTCATGATTAACCTTGTAACTTAAATTGGTAGATTATAATTATGAAAGTGAAGTTTTTCACCTAAATCCTGCACAATGAAATGCATATCTGTATCTGCATATTTCCATAAATCGCTTCAGTCTTTCATGATTATAGATCATTCTACAATGTTTTGAAGTTATTAAATCTTGATCAGTTTATAATTTTGTATTAAGGTGTAACCGGGATATGTCCACTATTTGAGAATGCTTGGGCTCTACTTCCATCACCCCATTGCCTTGTGCAGGAGAATAATTACTCTATTATAGGCTTATTTTGACCTTCGTCACTTACACATAAAGTATAAAAATAAAATAACATATTAAGCCTACATATTCCGCTGAATTCACAAGATTCCAATTACCCTCCAGTTGTTTGCCTGCAGCATGAGCGTGATGCCCTTCACCACCAGGTGGCACAGTACTTTCGTCACCATGTGAAGAATGACACATGGTTTCGCAAGGGGATGACCCCAAGGGAACTGGCTTGGGGCCACTTCTACACCTGTGACTCCAACCATGACAACTTCATGGATGCCAATGAGTTCCTTGAATGTGTGAAGGATCATATCAAGGTGTCTGGTCATTCCAAACCCAGCTCAGATCTCATACGGTAAGCCACTGCTGTTGAGGTTTTAATCATTTTGAGAGTACCATTTAAAAATGCCCTTAATGCATTTGATAGACATACTGTAATAGGTGACATATCTAATCTTTCCGAATTCATCTGGCATCTGTTACAGGCAAACATTTTGCAATGCTTATTTCTACTCTCTCTGGTTGCCACACTTGCAAGTTTAGCAGTGAGTTATATACAACATGAATATAACCATGTGCTAAATTTGAAGGTGAAGTGACTGAGAAGAGCATCCATGAAACTTGCCTTGATACAGACGTGAGCTAAATTCTGAAACATACCATATATTAAAACAATGCTAATAATATTTACTTATGTACTTATTTGAATAGTGCCCTTTGCGTGGACGCCATCATTGATGCTGGTGACTTGAACTCTGATTGGCGGTTGAACTTTGAAGAGTTCCAGACCACAGTTAGCCCATCATTTCATCTACCATACAAAAGTATGTATAGTGCTCATGCTTGTAAATTAATCATGTAATAGAAACAGTAATAGAAACTTAGGCCAGTGCTTCTCGAAGTGTGATCCATGGCCCACTTGTGGACAAAGTGTCTGGTGAACTGATCAGAAATTGAATTTTTAAATTGGAGTGTCACTAGAGAATGACAATTATTTTGTTGATAAGGGTAAGTTGCTGAAGTGGGCCTCAGGATATTTGGCTTTTCCTTATGTGGGCCAAGGTCAACAAGTCTGAGAAATATTGCAGTAGGCTCATCGATTTGATATTGCTAAATTTTACTGATATGGCAACATTGTCCATGCATACATACAACTCTCTAGGAGTCTAGGGAGTCTTTTAAAAATAAACCCCGAAAGGATACTAAAGGGGTAAAAAACATGAAACTGTATAGGAAGTGTATGCGGTATATATAGAGGGTGGTCTGTTTCTTCCACATCAGGGACATCATGTTGATTTCTGATTCAAAGGGAAAATTTTCTTTACATCTTATTTGACTGGGATGTATTTTTATAATGTGGTATAACAGTAATTAAGTTTTGCTTACATTACCATTTGCTCAGTTAGAGACCACTTACCTTACCAGGGGATGAATTGTGTGGCATAACCAGCAGGATAACCCTCATTATTCACATGGTGATTTAACCATAGCTTACAAGAAGGCCATAGGGTATGATACCAACTACACAAATTTTACAGTGTGAAGAGCATTTTAGTTTTGGAATGGGATAAGGAAACCCATTACGTGGGAGTTACTGGCCAGATGGTGGAGATCGGATATTATTATTACCTTGCTAAATGATTAAAGCCTAATATAGTGTGACCTCAGAGGTCAAAGGTTACCTTCTATGCCGATTACATAATCAGAACACAGACTGCCTCGTTGACTAGCTAGGAAGATGCAGACCTCGTTGATGCTAGTCAAAGGACATCCAAGAATGCCACTACATGATTTCTTATAGAATGTGTGAAAGAGTACATTATTATTGTCCATGTTTTTCACAGTCGCTTTGCAAATTCTTTTACAGTGTGTTCACTGGAAGGCAAAAAGTATGACGATGCATCTGAAACCAAAGTGGACTGCAATGAATGGTAAGGCAGTTTTGATAATAATCCATTAATATTAAGCCATGGTATTGTTATTATTGATGGCACCTTTTCTTGTGCTGAAAGAAGGTGGCTTCTGTTACTTTTAAAATTAATGCATACATTAATCCACCACAGTGCAGGCAAGGATTAAAGTCAGTTCACGAAAAGATGATCCCATAAGAGGCCCAAGGAGGCATATCACGGGGTATCCATTATTATTGCATTGTCCATTGTAGTTAGCCATTATTGTTTCACTGTAAGCTCTCTATTTTTGGGACAGACACTTCTCATGTATATAATTATATTAGCTGCTAATATTAGGTCGAATGGGCCATCCTTTTAAAATTAATGCAGGATGGTATAATGATCCAATCATAGACCTTAAGTTAGTGTCAGAGGGTCAAAAAAAAGGTCATTTCACAATGTTTTAAGCTCTGAAAATAATTTTAATTCAAGACTTGAATGAATGTTTCCATTCAATCTAATTTGAGAAGGTGATATTTTGATTATTGCTAGAAGCAACTCTTTGAAAGTAACTGATTAGTAATAAGCCATTAGTTCCAAAAATCGCGAACCACTAGATATTCAGCTGGAACAGACTGTAATACTATAGCCTAGTGATCTAACATGTGTAAAGACCTATTGACAAAACATCTTTGTAGCATGTAAGGACAATAATATATGATTCATTGTTTTATGCACTCAAAAGATTCATCCATCACATTCTGAACAATTTATGAAGTTCCCTTTTATTCCTGGAACACTTCTCAATTTTCTGCATGTGTCTTGAAAACTTATGCCTCCAGTGTTATACAGTGTGCAGTGTGGGCTAAAGCGGGCTGTAGGTCCAGTGTGTATGAGTGTAATTTCACACCTGCAGCTGATTCATTTATTGCACTGATGGTGTTCAATCTCACTCACAATTTGCAGCATTTGTGCATGTGGTAACTGGGTTTGCACCTCTGCCACTTGTGATAACACCGAAGATGACTTCGAGGATGCCTTGGATGATGCTATGGGTGATGTGGATGATGTTGACCAGAAGAGCACAGAAGTTTTAACTGCTGAAGAATGGAAACGACTTCTTGAGAAGCTGGAGAAGAAAAATTTATGATTTTAAAAGAATGATCTAGCTATTGCTCATAATGCAAAAGCATAAGTTTGTCATATTAAGAAAAATGACTAGAAATGTAACAGCAGATTTCTAAATGATAAAAGACATGAAAGTAATCATATTAACATTTCACTATAAGTTTCATTGTTTTGGTGAATATAGTTTCAATAAGCACAGCCTATTTGCTGCAAAATTACTCTTTTTAGTAGCTTATTAGTTCATTTTCTTATGAACACAAATTGGTGCAACAACAAAAAGCTATTTCTAGATATTTGCTTAAAATGGAAATGCGCACTGATAAAATGGTGCTAATTTTGTATAAAAATTGTAGCAGTGGTTTTATTATCTAATATTATGGAAATACACATAAGTCCAATATATTCTTAAAGTCTAGAATGTTCTTTAATCTGATGTTTATGCATAGTGTTTTGTCATGAAAGGCAGGACAATTTTGTGATTGTAGCACCTGCAAACAAGGTCTACAGGTTTCAGATGTCTTTTTTACAGAAATTGATGTCAAAGGTTTGCATTTAAAACCATATAACACTTTAGTCATGATGACTAATATTGCTTACAGACAACTGATTGAACACTGTCAAGAACTAATAATGATTATTAGTTCTTGACATCTCTGCAGGAATAAAGGTAAGACCGGGTAAGCCACAGAAAATATATTGACAAATGACAAGAATAGCCTTGGAAATACATACCATTGTCAGTACTACTTAATAAAATATCCCATGTCATGGAAAACAAAAGTAATCCATGTACTGTTGAACTTTTATTTGCATATAGACACTGATTTTAAATTAAACAGCTGGTGAAGAGTGACTCGGTGTGTATAATACTGCAGAATTTTAAAAATACTGTATATTCTCTGGCTTTTCCCTACAAACTTCCATAAAACCATATCAGAGTGGGTACTGTATGTATGTCCAAGTGAATGCGATCACTTTGTCATAAGAATTTACATAACCTATTCCGATTTTAACAAAATTTCGCACAGTGGTAGGGTTCAGAGAGATATGGTATCGGGCCAATTACATGTTAATACTGTAGGTTCTACCTGTTTGGTGAGGGAGGTCACAGATTGTTAGGCCTATAATCTCGGCCTGCAGGCGGTGCGGTTTTTCGGACATTTTCTTGAATAATTTTTTTCTGTGGGTCGTAATAATTGGACAGTGAGCATAATTACTTGGGGCCCATAGCTAATAATAAGTACGTCAATATGTCATTTTAACCCAGTTATGCCGAGTGTCCCCTAAAGGGGACTCCTTCACAGTTGTTACATTTTAAATATTATTTGCGCAGGTTCTTCTGCTGCTAAAGAGCTGGCAGTAGTCAAGTGTGCTTCAGTAGAGTCCCAGCTAACGATAAAAGTACAAACCTACAAACCTGCTCAATATTGCTTCAGATTTTTTAAGTTCCGTCCTTCATGGTTTGGTCCAGGATTGGTCGGCAGATGGAGCCACCAGCACTACTCCACTGTCCACTCTGCCCCCTGCTCACCAGGCTGACAACCAAGTTGAGCCGGCTTCCTCCCTTTCCCACTGTGCTAGTGTGCTGCTTCCAGCTCCCACAACCCACGTTTCGGACCGTTTCGGCCCTAGACCAGAAGGATATTATACTCTAACAACCGTGAGACCAGAGTACCAGACCTTGCGGCGTGCAGCGGCACCGTGTCTCATTGGGTGCTGGTGATACCTTCGGTGGACACTGTCTCTCAGGTTGCTTGGTAAGTCACTCGGACGGCAAGGCCTGCTGGAGATTTGCAGGTTGATAGCACAGAGTAGCACTTGAGGGCCATACATTTACGTGACCATGCTGCCTGCCAGCTGATCAAGGCTGATCAGCATGGCGATTCATTTTTAATTGTTGAGGTTGTCTCCTGAGATGACTGGGTGGCCTTTGCTCTCTGGACAGCAAGGGTGTCTACCCACATTGGTCTCACACCTGTTGTTCTTTCCTTGCAGTGAATCTACTCTCTGTGCAAGAGCTGGCCAGATTGCATCAGCAGCTGCTCTCCATTATTGAAGGTAGGCGTCTTACACCATGCTGGATGGGATGGATGCACCGCCAAGCCTCGCATGGCAGGTGGGGGGCAGGGTTAATAGGCAGAGCCAGGCAGCGCCTGCTGGGGAGAGAGACCAAGGGTAGGGTCATGCCAAAGCCCAACACTTTATTGCTCCAAAGTAGACCTGTACCATGGCCTCTACTCATAAACGCCCTGATTGTGCAGGCCGATGGAAGAATTGCACCCACTTGGAGCACATAATATAATAATAATAATAATAATAATAATAATAATAATAATAATAATAATAATATTTACCTCCCTGCCTCCAAACGCAGGGAGGGACAACTCAGACATCCAATACCCTTTTATCTTACAATATTAAGTACATGTCCAACATTTAATGTGTACATCTCACTGCATCTCAATTCCATTAACAATTGTGCACCCAGTCTGCTATGTAAGAAAAAAAATTAAAAAGTACCCGCAATTGCTCATCCGAGGGGTTCAACAATGCCCTTGATAGATTATCCCTGTCGAATTCTGCAAACACCTCCCTCACCTTCCCTCTCCCCCCTTCAAACAATTTACACTCCCACCATAAATGGAACCAATCGCCTTTATTGCCGCGATAACATAAACTTCAGGCACGATAGTGATTTTCCTGTCTTTTCCCAATGGCATCCATCTCGCTCCCAATCTCAGGCAAGCTAGCATTCTTGTTAGATTAATCGGTCGAGTTGCCGTTATGTAGTGGGCCACCATGTATCTATTCTCAGCATATAGTCCAATTATTTTACTACAATTTATTTTTGAGAGTTTTAACTTATTAATATCATTTACGACCTCCATATCCTTCATGGTTTGCGGCAGACTAACTAACTTACTTGTCCAATTGATGTCCAATATTAAAAAATTTTCAACCGATTGCCCAAGCCTACGTAATTCCTCATCGAGTTGTCTTACCCAGTTGTAATTTGGGGCTGCCTCTTTCTGGTAAATCAGATAATTTAATGCAAGGCGTGGCAACCTAATATTGTCCATCTCCATGATTCTTTTGAGGTATCTTAATGCCAATATCACTATCCGATTTCTTAGTGGCTGACGCCCTGTTTCCAGCCGGAGGAGATAATTTGCTGTGCTTCTCCCAGATGCCAGCATTTTTTTGATAAGCAAAGATTGCGCTCTTTCGAGTCCTTCTAAGAGGTTCAGGCTCCAGATTGGTGCTGCATATGTACCTGTTGCTAAGACTGTGGCGCCAGAAATTTTAAGGAGGCCACTATGTTTGGTAATTTCGCATTCTGCAATGTTGGCCAAATTGAGTTCAATGCTCCACTGGTTTTTCCTAGCCTATCATCCAGGGCATTGCTTGGAGCACATCGAGTATAGGGACAATTTTGTAGCAGAATTGGAAGAGTGACCAATATTTTGCTCTGATTTATTGCATATTAAAGTCATTTTGAGGACTTTATGGACGAAATGTTTATCCTAACTGTCCAGCATGATTCCCAACCTGCTTTTGCCGCGACCCTATGGGCAACCTTTCCTTGATATCTGGCGACCCCATCCCGCCTATCCTGATTTTTTCCAAAAAAAATTATATCCAAAATGTTCAACTTGGTACTATCCTTACGTAGATTTGAGATTAATTTCCCCTACTACAATTTTCCTACTTTGCCTGTTTTTTTCTTCTCTTTTTTTCTTGAATTGAATTACCTTTTCCCGGCCTTCCTCACGACTCCTGTAGGCGGCCCACCCTTACTTTCACTTGCGTCATCATTTTGTTTACCGACTCCTAGTCAACGGAAATCTGCCAAGCACACCCCTGGAATCTCCCACTTTTCAAGTTTCCATGGAAATGCCCTCAAGCAACAAACTACTTGCATATCCCTAATCCCTATATTAGTTTTGCAAGTACTTTATAATAATAATCATAATCATAATAATAATATCCGGGTAGTGCTTGGCCTTCTCGTCATGTAGCACGGACCTTTATTTGTACGATGTACATATTTGGAACCTAATTATTGAAGCGCACGGGTCCACGGGCAGCATGACAGGAGGGGATGTGCAAGGTGCAGTCTTTATGTGGCCATTTTTAGTGAACTCCCCCGGGTGGTTTAGTCTGTAGGAAATACCACCCGAGACGAAGCCAGAGGTGACCCAATGAACTCTGCACGAGATGAAGGGGGTGTCCCCGGGCTGGGATCGAACCCGGGACCTTAACATCCGTGGGCGCATACGTTACCGCAGCACCACTCCGCCTCCCCGCAAGTACTTTATAATTATTGATATTAAGGAGGTTGGCCCAGCATTGCTTTTCAACCTCCAAGGATAGGGAAGGAAGGAAGCGGCTGTGGCCTATTATACGGAAGCGACCCCGGAATTATCCTAGGAAGACCATGGAAAACCACAGAAAACCACGGCCAGGGTTGCCGGCCCCGGGATTGGAACCCAGGACCTCCCGATTAGCAGTCGGACGCCCTATCCACTATGCCAACCTGCTTCGGTAGTTTTGCAAGTACTATCAGTGTACCTAGTGATTATGCCCAAAAATCCTTTTTCCCAGTATATTTATACACCCTGCCACAATTCACCATAAAAAAGCTCCTATACTGTTTGGACTCAGAAATGTTGCAGCTATGTGCTTACATTTAGTGTGTTACTTGCAATTGTTTAAAAATAGTCAAATTTTAAAAGGTAATTTTAAAACTGGCTTTAATGTGAATTGACGTAAAATGAACAGTGTAAAAGCGGTACTTCCTGTATTACAAGGTAATAGTTGCATTTATAGTCACCGATTCCAGTTCTTGCATGACTGGCCTGCTGCAGGTGGGAGAGTGATCTCAGTATGGAATATTGTAATGGTCAATTGAGGGGTGTGGTGGAAAAACATGATAACTGACAAAGGTGTAATTTTTCAGGAGAGCGAATTTAAGTTTGCACTCTTGTCACAAATCAGCATATTACCTGAACTTGTAACACTGGGTTTTATTATATTGCGTGACTGTGTGTCTTGTTGTCCATAACTTTTAGAACACTCATTCCTGTCATTAGTGTAACAAAAGTTTCCGCCGCTACTCCCGCCGCATGACTCACCAATGACTCATGCATGACGTAATCCTACATTAAAAAATCCATATCTCACCAACGGCTCGTGTTAGTCCTATGCCTCATGTATCATTCAAACCTCATTGAAAGGTCACTCCCGCCAGATCTACTGCACAGCTCCCATAGTCTAGGGCTCTAGGCCATTGGTTCCCAACCTGTGGGTTGCGACCCCCTTGGGAGTCGCGAAGCCTTTTCCGGGGGGTCGCATGTGGCTGCAGTAGTTTTTATAAATTAAAAAATTACTAAAATTTAAGAATCGATAAAAAATGTTTTATAGGAAATTTCACCTCGAAGGGTTTTTTTTTCAACACCTACTGACACTCGGGGAGGGGAGGGGGTGGGGGTGNTGTCGGTGTCGCAGGTTACTTGACTATCATAAAAGGGGGCCACGACCCGAAAAATGTTGGGAACCACTGGTCTAGGTCATGCGTAGCATAACAGCTATAACTATTTCTATATGGCTACTCGGGATCAGAAAAAACGTACAGGTGAAGTTTACGGGTCAAAGAACGATTCTAGGCAAAATGTTGCTTAGAAACCGAAATTATTATTATTATTATTATTATTATTATTATTATTATTATTATTATTATTATCTCCGCACAGCGCCCTCCCTTGGGAACCTCCCCTTCCCCCCTAAGAGGGCCTCGGGCCCTATCCCGGGGTATTTTAAAATAATAATAATAATAATCTTAGGGGGGAAGGGGAGGTTCCCAAGGGAGGGCGC
>JYFJ02008867.1:0-11228 GCA_000934665.2 Catajapyx aquilonaris | reverse complement strand
GAAGTGAAAGCCAGATTAGCTGTCAATTAAAGAATGCACGACAACCGATAATTAATTGATAGATTTGGGGGTGTGAACTCACCAAAGGGATGAGGTGACCCAGTCCGAGCACGTGGCCCACACAACTGGTGAAGATGTTCTTGATGACCCACGGTGCTGGCGAATGGCGCCTAGAACGTGCCAGGTTCAGCACCAGCACCGACAAACCCACGGAGGTGCCCACCAGGACCAGCGTGTTGGTGTAATACAACACTGGAAATCAACCTGATGTTAATTAGATTGGCCACGCGTAATAAAACAGACGCGGTACTCACCTACAAGAGGTATGTGGTCACCCATGGCCGGCAACCGATTTCCAAAGTAGAGCAGGAAGAGAGTGATGATGACCATGTTGACACACCCGATTGTCACCTTCTCACCAGCACCAGGAGGCAACCAAAATGTGGCCAAAGTCACCAAGCCCACCACTATAATAAAAATATTGTTCATAATGAGCCAGGAATTCAAGATTTTCTGCCTTCGCTAGAAATGTGAACCACAGTGAAATGTCTTTAATATCTTGAAACACTTTGAGTCCAGCCAAGGAACTGACCAACTCCTGGAACCACGACCACGGCCCTGTACGCAGGTGACCTCCTCCGAAGATGTAGCTTGTAGACAATCTCAGGGTATGGCTCCATGCAGCATTCGTAGTAAGCCATATTCTTCTCACCCTCTCCTTCCACCAATTCCCACTCCATGTTCTCGGTGTAAAAGTTCATCTTGTCCACCTGTAATATATTATTACATATTTTGTATACAGAGTTGAAATCTCTAACTGTTGGCCGGTTTTACTTTGGTATCGTTGTTCCTGAAGTCTAGGTCTATCTGCAGTCCGTGGTGTGTCCAAGAGCCGAATCTTAGCGGGCAAATGTGCTCGTCGTATGGCCATCTGATCAGATTGAGTTGACAGTGGGCGTAGAATCTGGCCGGAGGGACCCACAGGACTGATCCGGAGGCATAGATCAGCATGTGCGTGTTGTGGTAGTGGTCGACCTCACTGTGGTCGGCACTAGAATAGTTTAAGAAAGAAAAAAAATATATATCATTACATCCTTCAGGATGTTCCAGAATTCACACAGCATTTGTGAAAAGTCTGCTCTCCAAAAATTTCGTCATTTTGACCAATGCGGATGTAGTTAAAATGCATTTTAAAGCTCACCCTTTTTTTGTTTCGAAATGTTTTACGATGCATGTGTACGCACGCACCGAAAATTGCATCGGCCTTAACACACGCACGTACCACAACTCTACGGGGAGTCTATTCAAATGGTGTAAATATTTTGAATGGAGTCAGGGACTGTTGCACATTGTCTTAGGCAGCAGCCTTGTGACGAAGCATATATAGCAAAGTGTCTTGTTGACTATTATTTACTCGGGCTGGATAGCAAAATTGTGCTCTTTGCTTAAGACAGTACCATTAATCGCAAAAAAGAGCGTGTCATACATGACGCAAACTCGTTTCGACCTACCAGCCACACATTACATGGAAATTGTGAAACATAAGGTACCACAAAAAAAGACGCAGCAGCTGGTAAGCGCTAAGAAATTTACACGCATGTCAAGCTTCCCTTTCTCATTACCATCCAGTTCATTATAAAAGCAAGGGTCCAAGTATGTAGATGTGGTCATATGCTGTTTTGTCTTTAAAAAAAGGGCAGCCAGAAGCGATGCCAAAGGTCAAGAGGAGGCGCATATAAAACCAAACCATTATTATCATCGTGCAGGATCACCTGTTGTAAAGGAGTATGTCAGGTTGCCAGACTTCATTGGCCGCGAAATGCATGACGGAGATGCCGTCATAATCGCTTTCATTCCACCGCAACTTGTCATCCTGCCAGCTCTGAGGTAGAAAAAGAACCCTTTATTCAGCAATGAGGCACGTTCGACACACATGCAAAATGTCACGAGCTGCTTTCCATCGTACCATTCTCATCCAGGCGTTTAGGATTACTGTGGACTCCATCTCGTCCTGGAAGGGGAAAAAATGAATCATCATGTTTCAAAATTCAATTCAGAGCTAATATCTGTTTAGAATAAACTGCTCTTAAACTATAGCGCTGTGGGCCAAAAAATTACAATGTAATACGGTCACCATAATATCTTTTGGCTCTTCCTGTATATGGATTTTTTTTTTCGTGACTCTGAACACTGGGCGATACTTCATGCCCTGCTGGCGCACCCATGGTTCTCAGCACGAAACGATTACCTCACGCGGATGGTTGTAAAAAAATAATGGAGGCAAAAAAATGCGGAGGATGTAGGTCGGTAGGCAGGTGCGGGAAGTAATTTTCTCTACTTCGCGTAAGGGCTGCGCTTGAGGGACAAGCTGACCAGTTTTGACAATGATCACAACACTTCTGGAGCTCCTTGCATGGCCAGAGGTCAAGTGAGAAAGTTGCTCGAGTGTATAGTGCTTGAAAATTAGTTTAATAACGGAGGTTAATTCGGAGACAGCTGTTTGCGTTTTTAAAAACATGATGCCGCAGAAATACATGAAATGCAGACTTATTTTGGTTCATATTAGGCATTGTGTAATACCTTTGCTCAAACGTACTTTCTGGTCATGCCAGGTTTCTGCTAGAGAGCAATTATTTTACTTCCCTTGAAAAAAATATGTGGAAAATTGGATGCCTTAATTTAGATATTCAAACTTGAAACTTTAATGTATAGAAATTGCTACCGACTTATCGGCCAGAATTTTAGGTCTTTCTGCAGTACTTATATACCGTACGTATTATTTAAGTGTTATGATTTCGTGTGACACTAATTATTATTCCTCAATATTTGCAGTTCATGAACAGTTAATACGAATACAGTATACAGCATACACCATGGAAATGTATGAATTTTGCAGCTCGTTGATATTTCATATTAATGATAGTTATTTAACTTGTCACAAAGGTACACATATGAGTCTTTGAACCTAGGAAAGAATACATGTGTACTATTTTCCTATGGTGTATATGAAAGAAACACACAGAGTCAATACTCCCAAAGGGGTTTAAAACGTAAGACTAACTTATCCTTTTCATATGGTGTAGTTGCAGGATTATTCCGGCTGATAATATTTACAAATTGCGACTTTTGAACACTTTACACACGTAACTTGCATTCAGAAAGGTACTGTTCCGTACCTTACAGTAAGTAAAATCTCGTGTTTAATTAATGCCAATTACACGAGATGTAAGACTGAAATGATTTTAGGACGGGAACATAATATATATCTCTTAAATACAGTAACTACGAGACAATATTAAAGAAACAATAACAGGAGGTGCATCATAAGGCCATTAAGGCCCGGTTGTACAATGGGGTAGCAAATGAATATCAACTTGTTTTTCATTGGCTATCAATCACCCACCAGGCCATAATAACCCCCTCTCAACTGCTTTGTGACATCGCAGTAGTTATACGGCTTATTCGGCACAGTTATTAGGCATGGACCATACAAAGGGTGCTATGTTGAGTACCCTCTCAATAATAATTACTGACAGCCTTCGAGGTTTTATCTGTTATTATTTTTTTGGAAAATAACAAATGTAATAATTGTGTATGGCATACAGCTTGTAAGGCATATTCAGTAATATCTTCTTTCACAATAGTGTAACAACGTTATTTATGTTGCTGCACCTCGTGATATCAAAATGATATTTATTCCATATTTATGGAACCTCATTTATTTATTTATTTATTTATTTAAGTCAGGTGTATAAGTCAGTATTCACAAACCTTCAAGTCATGAATTATGATATGTGACTTAATTTTTTATAAGTTGTGGGTGGGGAGGTGACTACTTGGTTCCATAATTCCCTGACCTCCGAACAAAGCCAAACGGACTCGTACACTTTCTCACAAACGAGTTGCACCATTCATGTAATCTCTGTAAGAAACACTGTCCGTTCGTGATCCTGACGAAAGTAAAAACCCGCCTACGAACTGTCACGACCGGTGCCTGACCTCCCCGTGACAGTAAAATTTCTCGAGCGCTTCAGTAAAAGGAAAGAGAGAGGTCATAACAGTATTACGGACCACTGCGACATGTGTGACTGCAAGTCCGATGCTGACGACTGTGACGTTGTTGTGGTGTTGGAAAGGGCGTAGGTTTCGGTCGTAGTGCGTGAGAAGGTCTCTCCTTAGCTTGTCCGCCCAGGTTAAAATCACGGGGGTGTGGGGGTCCATTTCTTCCGCCTCTGCTGACATTCCCGAGGACACTGATACAAGAAAGAAAAAAACAATGAAGGACACCCGGGTATTATCCGTAGCACGGTAGTCGCTCCTTCACACTTCAACTCATTCAGACACCATTTTGCCATGATTTGTTCGACTGCTTTTATGAACCAGTCTGACAGGTGCTCCAAGGGACAACAAAAAAATGGCATGTGCGAAATATCATCGCACAATTTCAAGTAATGTACTGGAGGAGAATATACAACTCGTAATTAGTGTTAGCCCCTACACGATGTGAATATTGGTTATGTAACTCAACATTACTTTCCTTGTTTATCCAGTAATAAGTCTTATCACTATTCTCAGGAATTCCGGCCAAGAGTAAATAAATATGCGGGGCATGCGTTATGACATCCTACACACAAATCTTACAGCACATCGTTGCGTCACTCCGAATCGGGCACTTGAATGTGCAGTGACACAGTGAACGAAGCCGCCATGTAATTACACGCAATTAACTAAAAAGTATAATTGCGCTCTCGAAACCTAGTCCTGGAAGTAATTGCTCGGAATTCATGATGTAAGAGAGCAAATTGTACGCAAAAAAAAGTGGGTACAAAAATAGCAAAAGTTCAGGTGTGCTCCTCAAGGCCACTCGAGAGTTGACTGACTCACACGAAATAAAAGAGGCGACCTTCGCAAAAACCACGTGGAAAAAAACCTTTGGGGATGACCTACGAATGAGTGACCTTCCAGTCATCACCAAGACCACCCCTGATCAAGGGAAGTGTTGATTGGCGATAATTTCCCTTCCGTCTGTCCCTTTCTGGATGTGGTCCAACATTGCTTATAAAATATGATAAGCAGGGGCCAGTCTAGCTACAATATAATATTGCGCATGAGAAGGTTCCACCCATTTAAAAAAAATAACGCCAACAATACGATGCAGTAGCCAGATTGTTGGGCAGAAGTTTGGTGACCAAAAAGGTCAGGAATGTGGCTAATTGGCAGTCGAGCCAGACCTTCAGATTCCAAAGGCAGAAAACGACCAACCTGAAGAGTAGGATGGTTTGGAGGGTGGTTGGGTGGTTTGAGAAGGGATTGTTTGGGGGGGNTTTGGGGGGGGGGGATGGGTCCGCTGGTTATTTGTCATGGTAATATGCCAATTGAAGCTGGTTCGGACGGGTTGTTTTGTTGCTGCCCTGGAGATGTAGTTACGTTGCCGTATTATAAAGCTCTCATGGAAATTTACACGGGGCGGTACGTCACAAAAGGCCTGTAAATTAGCCTGTACACTCTGGGGGAAAAAGTAGGGCCCACACGTGGAATACAAGCAGACAGACAAACAAATAAATAAATAATACGGATTATCCTGCAGGGTATATACAGTTGAAGGCCCCTTTTGAGAAAAATTGGCGCACCAGCTGATAACATAAATAGCCAACAATCAGTCGACATAATTGCCTGATTAGTGACTAATGTACGCCGTGTTTGGTCCAGTGAAGACCTTTACGCCAACTCGAGACATATTTAATCGATTAAAAATGCCTGAATTGTTCTGCCAAATTTAATGACCACATATGTCCGGGGAGACGTATAGGAAGTGTCTATAATATTGTTAAAGTGCGATGTAGCGGTACAGTGCGTGAGTCGTTCTTCCGGTCCCATAAGCGTTGCCTGCTTTATTTTAAGACACAGTAACGTAAACACATCAAGTGCCTTCTCCCTCCTTCAAGCTCAAGTGCAGAGAGTCTGTCGATTTCCGAAAACACTGCGCACAAATTATCCAGTCAAACGAGCGGACCAGTCGTCCTCGAAAACACCTCTCGAAGAGCTTATTTTGCGAAAGCGAAAGTCATAAGAAGACAAGGGCACTACACTTCAAGTCCCCCTTTAAAAAAAGTGAGAGTACTTAATTTTCCCAATTTTTTTTTCTGCATGTAATAATCAGATGTTACCTTGGACCTGGTGCAATGTGATGGTGGTGACCAAGAGTGACAGTAAGCAGTGCTTGCTGGCCATGATTCCTCTGTTGGCCAGATCAACACCGTCGATGACACTCGCGTAATCACAGGTGCCGCTTTCTTCCTTGCTGTCCAAGTGGGACAGTTAGAACAATTCGGGACAAGCAACAGAGCGCAGCAGAGAAATGACCAGCCGGCAGCGAGTCTGGAGCCGGATTGCGTGAGATTGGTTGCTTGGGGGATGGTTTGATGGAGGGGGCGGTTGAGGTGGGGTTGGTTGGGGGTTCTTTTTTTTTAAAGGAGGAGCTGGCTTCCACTGCAATCCTCCGGATGCTGGTCTTGGTATCTCTGCATGGATGGCCACGCAGCAGAGGGGATGTCACGGTTTTATGAACAGAGCAAATTGCACTTTGTGAAAGGAAGAACGCTTCAAACACAATATGTTCACATCTAGAGGATATTAACCCAGAAGTACTCGATCGAACTAGTCATATTTTGATGCCTTTTATCATGCGACAGTTCAGAAATATGTCACTTGCCCACTGACCCCAAACTGACCTGTGAAGCTATCGTCAGATGAACACTGGACCTTTCATATAAGGATGGACCAGATATGTGTCAGACCAAGAGCCATTAAGATTCGTCCCAACCGAAAGGTCATCCAACTTGTTTATTCACAAATCACTCGGTCTGACACCAACCAAATTAATTATGTCACCTTTTTACGTACGTCATAAATCACGCGGATGATAACGTATTTAATTTCAGCGGCTATATCTCCGAATTATTTACATGCTGATCACGTTATACGGTCACTTTAAATCAGTCATTTTTTTCTGACCAACATGTGGCAACCGCGCCATTAAAGTGCTAATTAAGTGAAACAACACGTTTCGAGCAATTAACTGGTTGGATTCACCGCTCAATTAATGTAGCTGGGTTGACGAGCTCCGAAATTGAACAAGACACAATTATTTTGTATAGGAGGAAATACCCCGTTACTTTGTCTTCGTTTGAAGACAAGCGGAAAGAGACATGATGCCGGAAGAGACACGGATGATGTCCTTTTGAGATGGGCCATACCGGGTACCAGTCGCGATGCACATCTCGCGTGTACGAGTCGTGCTCAGAGTGATGTTCCTGGGACTGGTCGGATTCACGGTGCACCGATGCTGCGTGCTGTACTGGGCATCATCCACTGAGTACAAGCAGGTCCTGCTGTGGAACACGTACTGGTCATCCAGGTCCGGTTGGATACGCATCTTGCGAAGGATACACTCCGGGAGATGCCCGGTGTCCAACTGTGTGTTCACCAGCGACAAGTCCAGGTTGGGGTCCAGCCACGCGGTTCTCTTTCATGTGATAGACATGCATCAGGACCAGTACAGGCTTCCGCCGGTACGCGACCAGGACCAGCACTGGATCTTGATGAGCTACGAGCCTCCGTTTGTGGTCCGGTACATGGGGGTGAAGGTACGGCAGCTGGATGGGGTGTTCAATCGGACCATGTCGTACAGGACGGACGCGGATGTGCGTGTGGTGCATGGGCGGATTCAGAAGGGTACAGGTACGTCCGTAGCGAGGTTTCAGACCGATTGGGTGGACTCGAGAGACAGCGTTGAGGTACGGAATTATGCTGAAGGAAAACGCCGGTTGGTGGCATGGTTCGCGAGTGGTCACGGTTGCAAAAGCCAGAGCGGACGTGAGTATTACGTGCATGAGTTGAAGCGGTACGTGTCGGTGGACGTGTACGGCACATGCGGCGAGTACAAGTGCGGCGACAGCAAGACCATCAAGAATCCGTACCAACTGGACGAAGACGACTGTTACATGATCATATCGAAAAACTACAAGTTTTACCTCGCCTTTGAAAACTCGGTGTGTCGCGATTACGTGACAGAAAAGCTGTACAATGCCCTCCGATTGAACGTCATACCTGTGGTCCTCGGTGGTGTCAACTACACCGAAATCACACCGGAACACTCAGTCATCGACGCGTCCAAGTACACCCCGAAGGAGCTGGCCCAGTACCTGCTGGTCCTGGACCGCAACGACACCCTGTACAACGAGTATTTCCGTTGGAAGGAGACATACCGGGTGGTCGGGTACGACAGCGTACCGGATCCGTGCGACCTGTGTGCCAAACTGCACACATGGTCAGGCAAGAAGACGTACCAAAACTTCTCAGATTGGTTCCTGTCCGGTTGCTCTCCAGGGTACCGGATCGGGACAGGACGAAACTACACCACTTGAATGTACCTGCATCACGTACCTGACGACAGGTCGCATCCGTGCTGCCACTTTCCGACGACTCCGGTCCAGGTGGCGAACGAATAATAGTGGACTTCCAGGGGATGAGGGTCCTTCCAATGCAGGAGCGGCATGTCGCTTGTCTCAGAACCAACCTCGATGTCTCCGTGAGAGTACCTGTCCCAACGGTACCACGCTCATGACACACTCTGTTTATTGCACAGAAACTGCGTAAGTCATAAGGAATACTGTGCAGAACTGGAGCTATACAAGAGCATTTTTGGACTCAAAGTGACACAGACAATGGCATACTGTTGATTTTAATTTATTTATTGTTTGCTGCATTATTTATGGTCATTGTTGTCTGTTTTATTCACTTGTTATAATATGAATTTTTTAATGAGCGCAACCGAGTGCGCAACGCAGTTCGCGCAAATTGAGGGGATAACAATATGGCCTACTTTTGCGATGTTGTCAGGACTCTCTGGCAACGTTGTGGTTGGATTTGCGCGACTGTGGGTGCGCACTCGGTTGTGCCCGTGAAATAAATAACGTTTTTAAATAAAATTATATATTCCATCGATTGCACATAAGATTAAGGGCATTGAATAAAAGGACATTAGTCTCACCTGACCCAGAACCCTCTGTACTCTTCCTCTGACATGATTCCCAGCGTCTTGAGCGCCGCCTGAGACTTGCCTATCTTGGACCTCCGTATGTCTGAGTATGAGTTGCCGGCTGCACCCAGCACCACCTCGTACAACGGATCAGTCGACTTGGCTTGGGTGGTCAGTACGATGTGCGCGTTGCTCTGGGCTCGAACCCAGAACCGTACGATGAACGAGCCATCTCGGTCTGTGTTGACGTGAAAGAACCTGACGTACTGGTACCCACTGGTGGTCAGGTCCTGGCATCCGGACATGGACATCCAGTCCTCGACGTCCTGGGACACCACGGATGACGACAGGAGGATGACCATCAGTACGGTGGCGGTACGGCTCATGGCGAAGGAGTTATTGCAACAGAGAGGAAGTGTCTTCGAGGATTGCTTCAGGATGAGGGGACACAGCGGAAGCATGTACGGCCCCCCTTATCTCCTTGGAGTTTGGGGCGACATCCGCGTGGTTCCTTCCTCCTCTTATCCCTTTGACCTTTGCCACCCAGAAGTAATAAGGGGGTTCATATCCGGATGGAGAAAAAAAAAATCAAATCACCAAAAAAACTTAACATTTAATGCCACTTGCTATAAAATATTGACAGTTACATGTAAGCGTGTCTCTTTGGATATTTACGACACGACAAGGTTACAATGCGGAAATAAACACCGACTTTATCCTTGAGAAACGATAGTCCTTTTTGTCTATAGTCCGCCGGATGAGGCTGCTGCATACACCGGTAGTTCATTGCGTTGTTTATGACATTTCGTCACTTGTCTTTCGCAACTGACTAATAATAGGCGGGGGTATATATGCTGCGGGGCACAATCGCAACATGTGATGATGTGTTTAATCCAATGAGGAAATACAACGAGGTCTGATTGAACGTGGCGGAATTATACTTTCATAGGTGCGGTCCACGATATGTTAGACGTGGGCGAAACTAGTAGCATTTGGTAGTCTACATTATACGTAACAATTTTGCCAACATCAAACATTCGAAGTTCCAAAATGAATTATCCGTTCAGTTATCAGCAGCAGCGAGAATGTATTGCAATTACACAATAATTGAAGCATTTTTGTACGAGTTTGTACGAGAGCAACTACTCGTACAAAAACGCTGCTTTGCGATTGCATGGTATTTTTATAGACTTTGGAGGGGGACGGCAATGTTCAAAAGTTCAGACGTTAACATTGATTTCATTCCAGCATGACTCTGTACTTCAGGTCCTCGAATTAATTTTGCAGGTAAGAAATTTTGGGGGGAAATTTCCGTTCCACTGCCAGTTGCTGCTAACTTAGCAGTAGCAGTGCTGGCAAGGGTACTGCTAAGTTAGCAGTAAGTAGTGGAACGAAAAATGTACCCATTGACAATAATTGCATTGAATAATTCAGTTGGAACCGTCTGCACTATACTTTCCGCCTATAATTTCTTTGTTTATTTAATATCTGTGCTTTTTCCCGTGGTGTCTACGAGGTCGTACGCCGTACGTGCGGTAACCGTAGTTCTTGGCGTACCCACCACTGGCCGTAGCACTCCCATGCTGCTCGTGGCCACGGTCAAACCCATCGTACCCAGCGATCATCAGTCCATGACCCCCTGTGGTAGTACCAAGCCCAGCATGACTCGCGTGTCCCAAGTACCCGTCCAACCCTCCGTACCCGCCGCCGTAATCGCCGTACCCGCCGTAGTAGTCATCCACTGTCCCGTAGCCCGAGTACGTCTCGTATCCGTACCCATGAGCCGGGTACGCCACGTCCAGGTGCTCGTACCCGTGGTAGTGACCGTAGTCACCAATCTTGGTTCCTTGATGCTTGTTCAGACCCAACACCGATCCTCCATAGTGACCGTAGTCACCAATTTTGGTTCCGTGCACGATTCCGTGACTGGGCTTGTTTAGACCCAACACCGATCCTCCGTGGTAGTGGCCGTAGTCACCAATCTTAATTCCGTGACTCGGCTTGCTCAGTCCCAACACCGATCCTCCGTGTCCTCCGTAGTAGATGTCCGGGTAGTAGTGATGGTGATTTTGGTGCTCGTACCCGTGGGTGTTGTAACCCAGGTCGTGGTGTCCGTAGCCATGGTCGTGTCCCTGCTGAGGATGGATCGGAGGCAATGGGTGACCTCCGTGACCCCCGTGATGGGGAC
>JYFJ02008866.1:0-11228 GCA_000934665.2 Catajapyx aquilonaris | reverse complement strand
TCTTTCCTCTCTTCTTTTTCCTCTTCGTTTCTCTCTCCATCTGTCCCACCTTTGCTTCTTCTTATAGCCAGATAGCCATAGTTGCTTTGGCTTCTTCCGAATAAACCAAACCAAACCATGAGTTTGTCGGTTTCATCGATTAAAAGTGACATTGACAGCAAAACCAGTAAAACTAATTCTGTGGTATTTTTATTTAACTGGTGGAAGTGATGCGGAAATTCAGGGATGTAAGATGTTCTTTCAAATGCCCAAATTCTTCGAAAGAGAGCTCTAAGGATGTTCCTGCGACCTCTAAGAAGGTTCCTGCGACTTCGTCTCAGGCAAGCACCAGCGCAGATGCAACTGTCCAGCTAGCACCCTCAACGTCCAAGTTAGAATCAGGGGCGGAAATTGGGACACCAGATACTGAGAAAGGAAAACACTTAGATCTAGGCACGCTCAGCAGTGGACCAATTCAGCCTCGGATCAGTTTTTCTAGGAGTCAATTTGGTGACAGGCAGAGATCATTTTCTCCCAATCATTATGGTATGCATGATTGGCTTGAATATAGCGTAAAAAAAGACAAAGCCTTTTGCTTTGTGTGCCGACAGTTTTTAATAGGACATACACGGGATCAGAATGATAAGTTTGCAAATACTGGGTTTTCCAACTGGAAGAAATTGGTGGAGGCACTACAAAAACACGAACGGTCATCGGTCCATAGCCAATGTACTGAGAAGTTCATATCCTATAAGCAGTCTTTGGCGCCTGGGAGCGTGCATGAGCAAGTTGTGAAGCAAAGGGAAGAGGAGGTAGTACAGAACAGAGACTATCTGGTGAAGCTGATAGACTTGATACTGTGTCTTGTACGTCAGGGGCTTCCCTTGAGAGGACACCAAGAGAATCCAAACTCGAAAAACCTGGGGAATTTTTTGGAAGTCAGTGAAGTTTTTGCCAAATATGACAAAAACTTTTCAAGCTACTTCCACCAGCATGTGAGCTACTGCAGCCCTCAAATCCAAAATGACATCATACGAATTATTGCACAGCTCACACTAGATGAAATTGTTCAAGAGGTGAGACAAGCTGGGTTTTTTTTCCATGATGCTAGACGAAGCTCGATGTTACAAGGAGGAACCGTTGTCCGTGACGATAAGATATACCAAGGAATTGGAGGTGGAGGAGCGATTTCCTGGTTTTATCAATTGTTCATCGTCAAGTGATGCTTCGGGCCTGGAAGCTTTAATTGTGCAATTTTTGGAAAGAAATGGCTTGGGTGACATTCCCATAATTGCGCAATCCTAAGATGGCGCCAGCGTCATGTCAGGAAAACATGCAGGGCTACAAGCCAGAATCAAACAACGACACCCCCAGGCAATTTACATTCACTGCTTAGCGCATAAGCTGAACCTTGTGGTTGTCGATTCGTGTGCGAAAGTTTCGACAGCTGCCGCCTTTTTAAACACCATCGAAGCTTTGCACATTCACTTTTCTCAGCCCAGGAACCATGCCCATCTCAAACACGTTCATAAGGCCTTGGACATCAGCGAGAGCTATGAAATGGGAAGCTTGAGCAGCACATGATGGAGCTGTCGTTATAGAAATTGTGAAGCCGTGATGAACAATTACGAAGTCATCAAAGAAGCACTGGAAGAAGAGATCGCCCAAGCTCCAGACAAAAACTCAGTAGAGGCACTTGGCCTAATGACCTGCATTACAAAACCAGAATTTGTAGTCAGTCTGTTTGTGTTCCATTCGGTGTTACTGATTGTAAATGTGCTCAGTAAGTACAGGGTGTCCCTAAATGATTGTCAACTTTTGAAAGTTGCTTAATTTCTATTAGATGAGGTGTGCAATGACAAGACATACATAGAACGAAAGACCACATTTGGGAGTTTTTATTGCACACTGAAAAGTTGGTTCCGCACTTTGACGCGAGGCACACAGGGCCACTCCACAAAATGGTGTCTCTCGAACAGAAAACGTTCAGTGTCCTGCAGTTTGCAAAGCTTGGTTCGGTAGTTACTGTTCAGCAGTCCTTCCGGCAACAGTACGGACGACGTTACGCCCCTCCCTACAATAATTCAACGGTGGTTCCAGAAGTTTCAGACGATGGGATGCCTTTGCAAGGGCAAGGATCGGCGGATTGGACATTCCGGTCAGCAAGATCTGGTTTTTCTCCAGTGGTCGCCAAGGTCACCCGACCTCACCCCATGTGACTTTTTCCTCTGGGGCTATATGTAAAGGGCCAGGTCTTCATACCACGGCTACCTACCAGCCTGTGTGAGTTGAAACGCAGGATTGTTGCTGCTGTGGAATCAATCACACCAGACATGCTGGCCTGTGTAGAGAATTGGACTATCATGTCGTGTGACGAAAGGTGCTCATATTGAGCACTTGTAGTGTGTGCAATAAAAACTCCCAAATGTGCTCTTTCGTTCTATGTCTGTCTTGTCATTGTACACCGCAACTAATAGAAATTAAACAACTTTCAAATGTTGACAATCATTTAGGGACACCCTGTATTTGCAAAGCAAAGACTCCACTCTTGGGAGAGCTAGTGAGGTAATAACTGGCACCATCACAAGCCTAGAAAAAGACAGAAGTCAATTTGATGGCCTATGGAGACAGATCGAGATATTCGCAGAGAAGCATGACGTTTCTCTTGAACCGAAACGACCTTCAAGAAAACGCAAACATTCGGAAAGCCTAGAAGGATACATGATAGAGACAACTCTCGACAAAAGCAGCTTGCTGGCATTACCATCAGACACCAAAGCTTCCGAGTATTGGAGAATCAACGTGTACTACCAGGTGATGGACAATGTCATTAGTAATTTCAAGTTGAGATTCGACAATTTGCCTCTGGCAAAAGCAGTTGATTCTTTTTTGAAGTTGGAGCTAGATGACGGGAAAGCCTTTATTGATAATTACAAAAATGTGGGGGAGGTGTGGTGGCCGAGATGGTAACGTCTCGGCTTGCTGAGTGAAAGGCCCCAGGTTCGATCCCCGCCTGGGGAACTTTCCTTTCACCTGCGTCGGGAGGGTCTCTGACCTGCACCAAGGAGGTGTCTGGCAACCTAACCTCCTGGGGGACTGCACATGGCCCAAAAGGCTACGACAATGCACCTGCACAAGTGTCCCCTCCCCAACAATCCCTTTCCCTACCCTATATCCCGAACCAGTCCTTGCACAGAGATTGAAGTAAAAACAGAAAACTGATGGTGGTATGCCACACCCCTATAGCTCCCGTATGGGACATCACGGGGTAATAAAAAAAAATATATAATAATAATAATAATAATTTAAAAATTACAAAAATGTCCTTGCAATAGATAATTCCACGCTGAAGGCTGAAATCACGGTTATGAAAAGTATGTTGAAGAACAAACGCAAAGAAATAACTTTCAAACCTTGAAAGGATTGAACAAGGATTGTATGCCAAATCTACACAAGCTTCTTCAGGTTGCTGTAAGCTTGCCTGTGAGTTCTGCCGGTTGTGAAAGAAGCTTTTCGGCTATGCGCCGAATAAAAACCTGGCTACGGATATCGATGATCCAGGAGAGGTTTACGAATTTGGCCCTGTTGAACATTGAAAACCTGATGATAAAGGAGAAAGTACTTGCACAACGAGTGCTTGGCGTCTTTGCTGAAAGTAACCGTAAACTTAAGCTAGTTTAAGACTCATTAACTTCCTTCAGTTTACGTTTACTAAAGTCATTTTTCAAGGGGCGGCATGGTGGTCTAGCGGCTACGCCGCTGGCCTGCCAAGTGGGAGGCTGGGGTTCAAATCTCGTCCCCGTCACCTCTGCTTGGCCGGGTCTTTTTCCGCTTTTCACCCGTCATGCCGGGGCAGAATTGCACTCCCTATCTGCCCGGGGCCAGTAGAAAAGGCCCGGTGTTTTACACAAGTCAGAAACAACTCAAAAATTACAGCGCCCTCCCTAGGGAACCTCCCCCTAAGAGAGCCACTGGCTCTATCATTGGGTAAAAAAAGAAGAAGGAAAAGAAAAAGAAAAAAAAAACATTTTCAAAATACACAGTTGACATTGTACTGTGTTGTTGTGTCACAAACAGTGTATATTACTAGTAGCCTATAGTTTAGAGCAGGAACTGTTACGCAGTTTTGAATCATGTTAAACAAAGTTTCTCAGAATCAACTGACAAGTTGGTGTAGCCTACATTTGTTCATTTTGAAAAATAACCTTTTCAAACTTGTATTAAAAAATTAATAGATATCGGTACTTCACTATATTTCATTTCATCCCAAAAATACTTTTTTATTTGATATCTCACATGTCACAAAAATGTAGGGTAAGCCTGCTTGCTGTTTATCCCTTAAAACAGCTCAGATTCTGGTAAAAGAAGGAAAAATGACCCTGTTAGAGTCAGTTAGGGTCTGAACTATGGACGTTAAAGATCACTGGGTCACAAGTGCCACTCTGAAGAGGCAGCAAAACACCTATTCTCCTTTGGAATCAAATTGGACGGCACTGCATCATCCAGTAGCGCGTGAAGGTCTGCAGTACCGGTACTGCATTGCTAGTGTTGTTTTCTCTGTTATTCAATTACATACGTATGGGAGGATTCCACTGTACTTTGTCAGTTACATTCACCTAAGCTTGTGTGACCTTGAACCCCAAAAAATTTCCCCTGCAATGGGCTTCTGGTGGGGGGAAGGGGCGGAGGGACCTCAGGCCCCTCTCGACTCCGAGGCTAGTTACGCCACTGGGGACATGCTTCAAAAAAGGTCTTGACGAAAGCTGGTACGTGGGCCATGGAGCCCTGCTTGAGTCGAAGAACACATCCTCTGGGGCACATGCTTCAAAAAAGGTCTTGAAGACTGCAGGTACTTGGGCCATGGAGCCCTGCTTGAGTCGAAGAACACATCCTCTGGGGCACATGCTTCGAAAAAGGTCTTGACGAACGCTGGTTCGTCGGTAATGGAGCTTGAATATTCAACAGGCACTGTAGCCTTCATTGAAATAGTGTGTTTTGGATCTGCTCCTGCAAGCTGCTAGCTGCAAGGAAGGGTTATAAGTAGGGGGCGGATAATTATGTTTTTACATAGTTTTTTCCTCTGCATGCACGAGGGCGTGATTTGTATGAAAATCCGAATCATGACATCAGGAGTCCAAAAAAGTGAGTCTTATTTTGCATATAAAAGAATATTTCGAGAATATGGTGCATTCATAACACAACAGCATGGTTCCAAACATTATAAAAATAAATGTACTCTTTATTTTCTCTGTTGATGTACTTGCCTCCTCGATTCGAAGAACACATCCTTTGGGGGACATGCTTCTAAAAAGGTCTTGACGACCGCTGGTACGTGGGCCATGGAGCCCTGCTTGAGTCGAAGGACACATCCTCTGGGGCACATGCTTCAAATAAGGTCTTGAAGACTGCTGGTTCGTTGGCCATGGAGCCCTGCTAGAGTGGAAGAGCACGTCCTCTGGGGCACATGCTTCAAAAAAGGTCTTGACGACCGCTGGTACGTGGGCCATGGAGCCCTGCTTGAGTCGAAGAACACATCCTTTGGGGGACATTATTCAAAAAAGGTGTTGACGACCGCTGGTTCGTCGGCCATGGAGCTTGAATATTCAACAGGCACTGTAGCCTTCATCGAAATAGTGCGTTTTGGATCTCTTCCTGCAAGCTGCAAGCAAGGGTTATAAGTTGGGGGCGGATAGTTATGTTTTTACATAGTTTTTTCCTCTGCACGCACGAGGGCGTGATTTGTATGAAAATCCGAATCATGACATCAGGAGTCCAAAAAAGTGAGTCTTATTTTGCATATAAAAGAATATTTCGAGAATATGGTGCATTCATAACACAACAGCATGGTTCCAAACATTATAAAAATAAATGTACTCTTTATTTTCTCTGATGATGTACTTGCCTCCTCGAGTCGAAGAACACATCCTTTGGGGGACATGCTTCTAAAACGGTCTCGGCTGCCGCTGGTACGTGGGCCATGGAGCCCTGCTTGAGTCGAAGAACACTTCCTTTGAGGGACGTGCTTCTAAAAAGGTCTCGACGATGGCTGGTACGTGGGCCATGGAGCCCTGCTCGAGTCGAAGAACACATCCTTTGGGGGACATGCTTCAAAAAAGGTCTTGACGAAAGCTGGTATGTGGGCCATGGAGCCCTGCTTGAGTCGAAGAACACATCCTTTGGGGGACATTATTCAAAAAAGGTGTTGACGACCGCTGGTTCCTCGGCCATGGACCTTGAATATTCAACAGGCACTGTAGCCTTCATTGAAATAGTAAGTTTTGGATCTCCTCCTGCAAGGTGCTAGCTGCAAGCAAGGGCCATGGAGCCCTGCTTGAGTCGAAGACCACTTCCTTTGTGGGACATGCCTCTAAAAAGGTCTTGACGACAGCTGGTACGTGGGCCATGGAGCACTGCTTGAGTCGAAGAACACATCCTTTGGGGGACATTATTCAAAAAAGGTGTTGACGACCGCTGGTTCCTCGGCCATGGACCTTGAATATTCAACAGGCACTGTAGCCTTCATTGAAATAGTGAGTTTTGGATCTCCTCCTGCAAGGTGCTAGCAAGGGTTATAAGTTGGGGGCGGATAATTATGTTATTACATAGTTTTTTCCCCTGCATGCACGACGGCGTGATTTGTATGAAAATCCGAATCATGACATCAGGAGTCCAAAAAAGTGGGTCTTATTTTGCATATAAAAGAATATTTCGAGAATATGGTGCATTCATAACACAACAGCATGGTTCCAAACATTATAAAAATAAATGTACTCTTTATTTTCTCTGATGATGTACTTGCCTCCTCGAGTCGAAGAACACATCCTTTGGGGGACATGCTTCTAAAACGGTCTCGGCTGCCGCTGGTACGTGGGCCATGGAGCCCTGCTTGAGTCGAAGAACACTTCCTTTGAGGGACGTGCTTCTAAAAAGGTCTCGACGATGGCTGGTACGTGGGCCATGGAGCCCTGCTCGAGTCGAAGAACACATCCTTTGGGGGACATGCTTCAAAAAAGGTCTTGACGAAAGCTGGTATGTGGGCCATGGAGCCCTGCTTGAGTCGAAGAACACATCCTTTGGGGGACATTATTCAAAAAAGGTGTTGACGACCGCTGGTTCCTCGGCCATGGACCTTGAATATTCAACAGGCACTGTAGCCTTCATTGAAAAAGTGCGTTTTGGATCTCTTCCTGCAAGCTGCTAGCTGCAAGCAAGGGTTATAAGTAGGGGGCGGATAATTATGTTATTACATAGTTTTTTCCTCAGCATGCACGAGGGCGTGATTTGTATGAAAATCCGAATCATGACATCAGGAGTCCAAAAAAGTGGGTCTTATTTTGCATATAAAAGAATATTTCGAGAATATGGTGCATTCATAACACAACAGCATGGTTCCAAACATTATTAAAATAAATGTACTCTTTATTTTCTCTGATGATGTACTTGCCTCCTCGAGTCGAAGAAGACATCCTTTGGGGGACATGCTTCTAAAAAGGTCTTGACGAACGCTGGTACGTGGGCCATGGAGCCCTGCTTGAGTCGAAGACCACTTCCTTTGTGGGACATGCTTCTAAAACGGTCTCGGCTGCCGCTGGTACGTGGGCCATGGAGCCCTATTGAGCCGAAGAACACTTCCTTTGTGGGACATGCTTCGAAAAAGGTCTTGACGACCGCTGGTTCGTCGGACATGGAGCCCTCACCGAGTCGAAGAACACATCCTTTGGGGGACATAATAATAATAATAATATTTATTTCCCTATACAAAGTAGTATTTGGAAAGACCATCCCCCTCCAAAACTTACATAACAATATCACATAGTTGTAATTTTTTCACTGCATTAAAAAAAAATTATATAAAGAAAAAACATTTATAGTAGGCATATCTATGAACAAGGTATATACATCATCTGGTGGAACCCTCGGAAAATCTCTTATACACTCACGACCTTCTTGGTAAAAAATACACTCAAATAGGATATGAAAAAGAGAACAACCAGCCATATCATTACATAAGGAACATATTTCTTCATTGTCAATTTTCATACAGTAACCTTGGATGTAAAGAACTCTGGAATTATTCCTTAAGTTTATCATTAATCGCGTTAATTTTAGTGGCATCCCCTGATGCAAATAATTCTCCTGTAAATATCCATTCGAGATTTCAAAATAATGTTTATATGCTCGTGTGTTCTCTAATGCCACGCGGTCCACCTCGAGTGTATTATCCACAAAGGTTGTAATTAGTTTGTTTACATCAATATCTTCATAATTTGTCAACCAATATTGCCAAGATATTCCAGCGTTTATTAACAGCGCTTCTGCAAAAGTATACCAATCCCTACTCTTTTTCTCTCTCCCACACATATTTGGTATTCAAAACCTTGCCTAATTATACTTTCCCTTGGTTCTCTCATAATTTTTTTAAGACTCTTCAACAATTTTTTAAAAATTTGTATCGAAATTGGTCTGCGTCCGGTTTCATATCTAAGAAAATAACCAGCACTGGAACGGGGCAGAGTAAAAAATTTCTTCAAGAAAAAGGTTTGGACACGATCCACATCCTGCATATATTGCAAAGCCCACAAATGTGAGTTATACAATATAGACGGCCCTACTTGTGCATCAAACAGGCGAGTTGCAGTATTTAAATTTCTTAACTTTAGTTTAATTGAAGTTGGCCACATCATATTTATCACTTTTTTTCCTTTGCTAACAAAATATTGTAATGCTCTACTGAAGCTTCCTGAGGACGCAAATAATATTCCTAAATATTTATATTCATTTACTATTTGTATTTTTTCTCCATCCCAAAAAAAGTTCAAATTTTTTGGCAATTGACCACCTTTCCGAAACACCATCACTTTTGTTTTTGTCAAGTTAAGTTGCAATAAATTTTCTTTTAAATAATTTGCGAAAGCCGTGAGTTCTTTCTGTAAATACAGTGGATTTGTTCCCAGCAACACAATATCGTCAGCAAATTGCAAAAAGTTTATATCACCGCTTCCTGGTCCAAAATTCACTCCCGGTATTTCCTTATCTTGAAACATATTCTTCACATCCGCCACAAATAGATTAAATAATATTGGGCTTAACGGCTCACCCTGTAGCACTCCCTTCCTTATTGGTATTTGCGTATTATTATCTTGGGATACAACTGTTGCCCCTTGATATATGTTAATTAACGTCTTCAAAAAATTATTATTACTTATTCCAAATCTCCATAGTTTTTCAAATAGCAATTTATGGTTAACTGAATCAAAAGCTTGTTTAAGGTCAACAAAAACCGTATATAGCTTCCCCGATTTTCTTTGCGTATATTTCTGTACCAGTGAATTCAATATAAAAATTAAATCTTCGCATGATTTTCCTCTTCTAAACCCCGCTTGGGTCTCAGGAAACCGATCATGCTTTTCCGCCCATGTAGACAATCTATTTACCAAAATGGAAGTAAACAATTTTAGCAGATGATTTAGCAGCGCTATCGGTCTGTAATTCTGGGGGGCTTCCGGATTTCCTGCTTTAAAAATCGGGATCATCCGGATAGTCACCCAATTTTGTGGCACAGTATGAGTCATCAAAATTTTGTTATACAATTTAAGTAGAACATTTTGTAGCTGACTCGATTCTAGTTTCATCACTTCGTTTGGAATAGTGTCCGGACCCACTGCTTTCCGGGTACGTAGTCGTTGAATACTATATTGTAATTCTCTCAGCGTTATCTTTCCATCCAACTCCTCTATATAATTCGGAAAGATGTCTATCATATCAATTTCCGGTGTGCTTTCTGATACCGGCTGTAAAGAAGCTAGGTAATCCAGCCATAGATTTTCATTCAAATGTACCATCGGTTTACCTTTTTTAAATTTCTTTACCACTTCCCAGAAGGTTTTGGTATCAGGTGATGACAACATATTTTGCAACGTTCGACTAAAAAACATTTTTTTACTCGCTTTACATTTATTCCTATATTCTTTCATTGTCCTTAAATAATTTTGTCTATCCTCTAGTCTTTCGGTCTTCCTCCAAAATTTTAATTCAGCCTTTGCTTTTTCTTTCATTTCTTTTAATTGATCGGTATACCATGGTTGGGGTTTTTTGAAGGTCAAGTTTCCTCTTTCCTTCCGGACTCTCACCAGGTCCTCCTGGAGGAGAATGTTTCGTATGGTTTCTATTAACACCAGCGCCAATTCTTGGACCTCTTGTTCAGTATTCACTTTTACCAGTTCTCTATCCAGATGGTTTACCAAAAAATTTAGCCCATCCGGAGGAATTTCAATGTATGTGTGCATAATAGTACCTTGCCTTTCTACAATATTTATACCCTCCACGAACAAAAAAATGCTAATCGGAAAATGATCTGATCCCACAACATTTTCAACCTTGAAGTCGGTAACACAGCTCATCAAGGACGGGGAAATTATTGCGTAATCTATAGTTGACTGGCCCACTTCCCCACAATATGTATAATTTCCCCTCCAATCACTTTTTGTTGTCCCGTTTAACACCTGCAATGATTGTGTTCAATTAGTTCTAACAGTTTCTTCCCTCTTGTATTAACAATTCCATCACAAGAATTTCGGGTCTCTTGTTCACCATCCCATGATGTGGCTTCATTCGGGGATAGATAACTTACCCGCCCAAGCCGAGCATTAAAATCTCCCAGCAAACACAACTGATATCCAATTTCTATCCAGGTATCCAAAAGTTTTATAAGCACTTCTATCATTTGTTGGTATAATTTATTGGGTGGCAAATAAATTAATATTAATAATAACTTCCCTTGACCTTGGGGTAACATATTTGTACACACCGCTATCATATTTGGAGACGTGTAAATTAATTTTGGTTCCCACGCACTTTTCACTGCTAACATCAGGCCGCCACTTGCCCGCCCAAAATTACTTTTTTTTTTCGCCACCTCTTGAAACACTTCCACATTTGACCAAAAAAATTGCCTCTTGTCACTACACCAAGTTTCCAATAAGCCACATGCAGCAAGATCATTATTTTGTGGGAATCCAATATACAGTAGCGAGGACCAAGGATCTTTGCCCCTCACATTCCATGAAGTCATCCTGATTTCTGTCCCACACGGCCTCGCACTAACATTATTATTAATTTGAGAAGCACACTGCTCAGATGAGCTCACAGCAAAACCGCACTGTTTGGGACTACTCGAACCGGAACTTCAGGTGGACGGTTGTTGAGTAGGGCCCACAGGGGCCTGCAAATTAGATAACCTGGAGCCACCA
>JYFJ02008865.1:0-11295 GCA_000934665.2 Catajapyx aquilonaris | reverse complement strand
GGCGTGGGGCTTTATATATATTAGACTCGCTTTGCGAGGCGGGGAGGCTCCGCCCCCCCACACCCCCCCTTGGGGCTGCGCCCCAATTGGCGCGCCTTCGGCGCTACGCGGTCCCGCCCGGGCCTACCCGGCACCGCTAGAGAGCTGGCAACAATAACCCGGAGTATGTCGTCAACGGAGTCACCAATGAAGCACAACAAATACCACACCTGCAACAATCAACCAACCCACCACCCAGCCAATCAACCACCAATCAACCAACAACAATGAGTGCGCCCGTATTCCGCCCCATCCATCCGGTTACAGAAATCAGTGACGCCACCGGTAGCGATGAGGCGTTTCCGAACGTGCCCTCTCTGACGTATCGTTCAAAACAGCGCTTGGGAGGACAGGTGGGACCATCTGTGACGTATCATTCCAACGGTTTGGTTCGAGCTGCGGGTTTGAGCGGTTTGAGCAGGTGGCCCTGGTTTGAGTGACAAGCGGGTGGAGGGGAGTGNCGTAGGGGCAGATTAGAGGACGAGGAGTGGAAGTGTTGGGGGCAGTGGGGGAGGCAAGAGGGAGGGGGGGGGGCGACCGTTGGGGAGTTGGCGGTATACATTAATTTCGCGATCTCGGGTTTGCGTCTACATTTAATTTGGCGATCTCGAAAACGGCAGGGAAATTCGCGGTTTTGAGGATTTTTGGTCATTGTAACCCGGTGGCAAGGAATCCAACGGCGTAAGTCCGACGTCTCTGCGACGCCGGGAAGTGCGAAATCTTTTTCATCCTATATCCTCCTCCTCGGCGTGGGGCTTTATATATATTTGATGTGCCTTTTAGATGGCCTTTACATGAATTTCGATTTTCAGGCAAATGTCAAGTTTATTATTATTATTATTATTATTATTATTTTTTTAGCTTTACCCCATTAGAGGGAACAGAGCCCTTTTAAGGGGGTGGATTACCACCATTTTTTCGTACAAAATTTTTTCGCATTTTTTTCTCTCCGGTGCAGGGGTCAGGATGGGGATTTGTGAGGGGGGGATACTGGTGCAAGTGCAGTCCCCCAGGGGGTAAGGTTGCAGGACAACCCCCTAGGTGCGGGTCGGAAACTCCCCACAGACACCGCACCTCCTCATGGACGGGACAAGGATAGGAAAGGAAGGAAGCGGCTGTGGCCTATTATTTAGGAAGCAATCCCGGAATTCTCCTGGGGGGACTGCGGGAAACCACATAAAGCCACGGTTAGGATTGCCAGCCCCGGGACTCGAACCCAGGACCTCCCGATTAGCAGTCGAACACCTTAACCACTCCACCAAACTGCTTCAGTGGCAAATGTCAAGTTCGGAAAGGATAACGTAACTTATGTGAAAACCTTGTTTTATACCAGCATACCTCACCTTATACCGGCATGCCTGTATAGCCACCAGATCATGCATTTCTAAACACTGGACCGAAGCAGGTTGGCATAGTGGATAAGGCGTCCGACTGCTAATCGGGAGGTCCTGGGTTCAAATCCCGAGGCCGGCAACTCTGACCGTGGTTTTCTGTGGTTTCCCACGGTCCTTCCAGGAAAATTCCGGAGTCGCTTCCGTAATTAATAGGCCACAGCTGCTTCCTTCCGTCCCTATCCTATCCCAAAGAGCACAGTAAAATGAAAAGCAAAGAGTTCCAGGCAAAACAAACTTCCCCCCTAAAGAGCTGATGGCTGATAACGGGGTATGAATTATTATTATTATTATTATTATTATTATTATTATTATTATTATTATTATTATTATTATTATTATTATTATTATTATTTCTAAAAACTGGTCGACCTTGACTACACCAGCATGCCGCTTTATGAGAGGTAATATGGTATAACATATCCCACAGTGGGCACCTGTGAGTAATGTGAAATGGTTGCATCAGAATATCAGCTCCTGAAAACAACAATATTGCTTCTATCTCGTTATAGTATAAGTTAGAGCTCAGCTTCTCAGATGAGGAGCAGGAGCAGGAGCAGCAGCAGCAGCAGCAGCAGCAGCAGCAGCAGCAGGAGCAGGAGCAGGAGCAGGAGGAGCAAGGAATTGCCCAAGTGGACGAGGAAGAGGAGGATGCAAACTTTCCAGGTACTTCTTTCAACCAGGTTTAAATTGAAAGCATACTGTAGAATACACAAGCCCTGATTCAAAAGTTTCCATCTAATCCAAAAATCAACTGGTGGGGTAAGTGAAAATTTATCTTTATAAGTTTTAGCATAATACTGTCCAAAACGAAGACTGCCATATACATAACGCAACAATAACTCAGATCTTTCAGCAGGCCAAAGCAAGTTTTGTTTTGGCAGTTATCAAGAGACATAATCTGTTAAATTAGGTTTTGTATCTGCTTCACAAGGTTCCACCCAATGTGTGTGAAAAGATTCACCTCAGTTCAGAACAGTGTTGGTATGCATTGGCTATCCAACTGCCTGTGAGGCTGCAAAGGGTAAATCACTTGAAGGTATAGTGTATGACAGACTCAGGGTTGATTAAGTCTGATATGAATTTTGTGGACTTCAAAGTTTATCTTACAAGCAAGGATTGTTGCTATTGGTTCAGAGTTTTACAAAGTGCATTTCAGGTGTGGTGCGTCTGACGTGACTTAGTTGACAGGGTGTAACTTCCACTACAAAAAGAGTTTCTTGCAGAAAATACTAGTTTATTAATCTGTAATACAGTATAACAAAGAAAATTAAATAACATAAGATACTTTCATGCTGGCACACAAGGTTCATGGAGTAGAACAGGTCAGCATCCTTCTCTGTGATGTTGTCCCACACTTCTTGCAGTTTGCTCTTCAGGGCCACCATGAAGCATGATTGCACATGACAAAGCTGCCATCCAGTCTAGTACCAGATATCTGGTACTAGACTGGATTCTTTAATTTCAAACTGGAATGCTTTGTCAATGAAAATAACATGATCTCACTGTCGCTGAACCCAAAATGTGTTCCATAGACCATTTCAAGCCTGCCTTTTAACCAGGAGTGGCTTTTTCTGTCTGTAGTTGCATAGCACATGAGTATAAATGCAGAGGGGAGTGTGTGAAAACTGCAGTTGCAAAAGCTTATTTACTCTAATGTTCCTTGACAATTGCCAAAACAAAACAAGCTTTGGCATACAAAAACTCAGTTCCTTGGTGTGCCATCTTGTGAAGCCAGTATTTCCACTTCTGTCATACCTGTTTCTGTCAGGATTGTATGTATATCCTGGCCTGTTCCGTGCTACTCCAAGCCACTTCTTAACCCTTAACCACCAACATGAATCTGCCATACATTGGCTACGATGTGGGGTCTTTAAGGAGGTTTTCGCGGTTTTCATTAATTTTTTAAAATACTTAATAGCACTAAAGCCATTCTTCCCCACTTAATTCGGCCTGTATTCTCATCTGTATGTGTAAAAAAAAATCGATCTCCTGTGACCATTAGTTGAGTCATAAGGGACTTGAGACTCCATTATCGCAGCTTCGTACCCTTCCAGCTCACCGTAAGTAATGGCTTATAACGTAAACATTCCCAGCTGCAGGTGCCCCTGTTGGAAAGCAAGATTTTAGTTCCGAGTAATATTTATTGCTGGATAACAACACTCACACTTTATAAAATACCGTTTGCTCTGATGCGCTGTGATGTGATGTGTTCTCTAAAAAATTATGTACATTGGCTATGACGTGGGGTATAACTGGACCCAGGCAGGAACGCTTAGCAGCATAAAAGTACCAGTAACTGGACAAAATAAATTTCTGCTGATGTCGAAGTTTTTCATTGGATCGAAAAAAGTATGTCTGAGGAATATAGGCCTGCCATTTTTCACTTCAATTCATACAAAATTTATTAATCGCGATGGTATTAACTACATTGTGGGGTCCAAAAAGACCCCACATTGGTGGTTAAGGGTTAAGGACCCCCAGCTGTACTCTACACACTCCAATTCCTTCCCCCCCTTCCACCCGCTTCCACCCCCAGATTTCCGCTGCATGCAGTAGGACTGTCCTGACTAGATTGCTATAGAGGGTCTTGACTAGTTGCCACTGTTCAAGCTTTTGCTCTCTACAAATCTTCCTGACACTCTGTAGTCCTCTCCACGCCTTCTGCCTCTGAATTCTGACCTGCTCGCTACTCCCGCCTTTCGTTGTAAACCAGATATTATTCTTCACAGTGTGATACTTTTTGGATGTTGGGCAATCTTGGTAATTTCCATGCAGGGTGGGGTTTAATTGAGCAAACTGACAAACAATATTATAATATATATCTGTACTGTATCATGAAGTGAAAGGTGATAGAAATTAATTATGCATTTCAGGAGGCGCAAAACGTACAAGTCCCTGCAAGCTAGGCATTAGCAATGTTCCATTGCCTCTGTGGGTCTGCCACCAGTGCGGCACGTATGTTGAGTGACAATATGGGGTTTACAATGGCACTTCTTTTTTTCTCAAGGGCTGTGAAGAGATCTTTGAAAACCTCTCTAAAGAATGAGCCTTGCTCTCTAAAAAAAATTGAAGCAAAAAAAAGTCAAAGGAGCTTTCATTTTTCCATAAGAAGCAGACAAAAATGAATGTTTATGTCTGCAAAAATGTCACATGGTGTCTTTGAAGGCATCCATCTTCCATTTAGAAACACCCTCCTATGTGCAGTCACATTCAATATCATAATCTCTATATCTATAAATAAGGAAGTTTGTGAGCTTGGATGTTTGTCCCTTATAGAAATCCAGGGGAAGGCCCTTACACCGCCTTAAATTAGCATATCGGGGGTTACATTTTCCAAGGAATTTAATGCCGCATGTTTCAGCTTCCGAAAATGAACCTAACACCCATAATACACATATTCCCAATTAACCAATAATTGCCAATTACCAATTTAACAATATTCATGGATTTCCATGGTAATGCCCTCATTACATAGTAATTCGTGAGATTTTGAAGACAAGAATAGGGACTGTTAATTATACTGTTTTTGTTTGTAAGCATTTCCAAGGAAACTGAAAAAGTTAGAAGTTCCAGAATTGCATTTTCGGAGATATCGAGTGTTCCCCTTCTGTTTCTCGATGCCTCCAAAAAAACGTTGCACTTTTGGCCAATCTCCCGCTGCCAAATGCAAACGAAGTACAAAGCAGCAAGAAACTTCACAAGAGCGAGAGTCCCGTCTACACCTTCATTACAACCTGACATTGCACCTGACATTACAACACAAAACAGCCCCGGCTCTGGCTGGAACTTATGCCAGTATAATGATTGTGTGACACCAGATTGACCCCTTTACAGGCAATGAAAAATTTTGGCTTATTGTTTTCAATATAACTACACAATGACCAATAAGGCCAATTTTAAGGCAGTGTAGGGGCATTCCCCTGGATTTCTTTAGTGAACAAACACACCCACAAACATCCTCATTTATAGATATAGGCCTACCACCATAACATACCCGGGCAACGCCGGGTACCCTGCTAGTCATAACTAAACAGCTTCGCTGGTAATGCAGCTTTGTTTATGATGTCTCTGCTGCTATGTTAGCGGGTGTATCATTTTTGGTTTTGCGAAAGTGCGCAGTTAACCCCTTGAGCCTCAGCCGCCTAGAATCTAGGCGCTGAGAACTCGACCGCCAGGTACCAGCTATACCCGCCACTGCCGAGTTTTCCACTTACTCCTGTGCTGAAGATACGAACAAGATATTTTACAAATAATAACAGCTCTACTTACCCGTTCAGGGAAAACATAATAATAATAATAATAATAATAATAATAATAATAATAATAATATTAATAATAATAATAATAATAATAATAATAATAATAATCATCATCATAATAATAATTTGTTGGGTAGTGCCTTCACCCATCAGGGTTTATCGCATGGACCTTTATTATTAGCTGTTGGTGTATACATAGTACATGGTACCTATTTAGCGGATCGCCCGGGCCCACGGGCAGGATGACAGGAGGGGATGTGCAAGGTGCAGTGCATCTGACACTGTGGCCATTTTTAGTGAACTCCCCCGGGTGGTTTAGTCTATAGGAAATACCACCCGAGACGAAGCCAGAGGTGACCCTGAACTCTGCACGAGATGAAGGGGGTGTCCCCGGGCTGGGTTTGAACCCGGGACCTTAACATCCGTGGGCGCGTGCGTTACCGCAGCACCACTCCGCCTCCCCGCAGGAAAACATTATGAATGTGTTGAAAACAATTTCCCTCCCATAGAAGTCTGTAAATTAATTTCCAAAAAGATTGCCGCACAGTATACCCGTTATATTCCGCCTAGATTTTCCCTCCTGTTCAACTTACAAGTACTCTGAAGGTGAGGGCTAGATATTTTACAAATAGTAACAGCTATATAGCTTACTAGCAGGTTACCCGGCGTTGCCCGGGTATGTTATGGTGGTAGGCCTATATCTATAAATGAGGATGTTTGTGGGTGTGTTTGTTCACTAAAGAAATCCAGGGGAATGCCCCTACACTGCCTTAAAATTTGCCTTATTGGTCATTGTGTAGTTATATTGAAAACAATAAGCCAAAATTTTTCATTGCCTGTAAAGGGGTCAATCTGGTGTCACACAATCATTATACTGGCATGAGTTCCAGCCAGAGCCGGGGCTGTTTTGTGTTGTAATGTCAGGTTGTAATGAAGGTGTAGACGGGACTCTCGCTCTTGTGAAGTTTCTCGCTGCCTTGTACTTCGTTTGCGTTTGGCAGCGGGAGATTGGCCAAAAGTGCAACGTTTTTTTGGAGGCATCGAGAAACAGAAGGGGAACACTCGATATCTCCGAAAATGCAATTCTGGAACTTCTAACTTTTTCAGTTTCCTTGGAAATGCTTACAAACAAAAACAGTATAATTAACAGTCCCTATTCTTGTCTTCAAAATCTCACGAATTACTATGTAATGAGGGCATTACCATGGAAATCCATGAATATTGTTAAATTGGTAATTGGCAATTATTGGTTAATTGGGAATATGCGTATTATGGGTGTTAGGTTCATTTTCGGAAGCTGAAACATGCGGCATTAAATTCCTTGGAAAATGTAACCCCCGATATGCTAATTTAAGGCGGTGTAAGGGCCTTCCCCTGGATTTCTATAAGGGACAAACATCCAAGCTCACAAACTTCCTTATTTATAGATATAGAGATAGCCAAGGAAAATTGTTTCCAATACATACATTGTGTTTTGCATGTAAATTAATTTTTAAAAAGATCACTGTTATTTTACAATCCGAGTACTGCCGGCCAACTGTTAGGGTGATTTAATTATGAAATACGTTAAAATATACGGAATAACAGAACCATGCCAGAAGATGATTTCAGCATCCATTTGGCACCCTTCTCAAAATTGTTATGCCTTATATTTTAACATATTTTGTAACTAAATCAGCCTAACAGTTGGCCGGCAGTACTCTAATTTCGAGGTTTTACAGCGATATTTTTGGAAATTAATTTAGGGACTTCTATGGGAGGGAAATTGTTTTCAACACATTAATAACTTCTTCCCTGAACGGCCGGTAAGTAGAGCTGTTATTATTTGTAAAATATCTTGTTCGTATCTTCATGGCACAAAAGCTACACTAAAATTACTTCTTTGGGCGATATTTGCAATGACTAAAAACAACCTTAATACTCGCCTGTTCACGTAAGAGTGTACCGTTGCCTGTACGAAAGAAAAGGGGGATCCGGCAAGTAAGCTATACGTTAGAAATTTCGATTTGGACTGTACCCGCCGAAGGCCAACAGCTATGGTTTTGACACGGTGAATACGGTAGCCTGTTTGGTGGTGTTTTGTGGCATACACTTAAAATATTGATGGCTCCCCTCAAGAAGGATGTTCTCAACTCATTTTTATCCAAAATTAGTGGTGTAAAATCTTTTAAAATTACAATACAGCATGAGGAAAAGGACTGCAGAATACACTACGCTCTTGGCTGGGGGAGGTGTGGTGGTCAAGATGGTAACGTCTCGGCTTGCTGAGTGAAAGGCCCCAGGTTCGATCCCCGCCTGGGGAACTTTCCTTTCACCTGCGTCAGGAGGGTCTCTGACCTGCACCAAGGAGGTGTCTGGCAACCTAACCTCCTGGGGAACAGCACATGACCCCTTTACCAACATTGCACTTGCACCTATGTTCCCTCCCCAAAAATCCCTATATCCTTACCTCATGTCCTTTCATCCTTGCACCGGAGTTAGAAGAAAAAATCAGAAAATTGAAGGGAAAATGGTGGTATTCCACCCCTCTATAAGGGCCTATGGCCCTATCATGGGGTAACGTTAAAAAAAAAAAGGCTTGACAGAAAATCACAAAACTTGGGCAACAGACACGAAGTTCAAGCAAGTATGACTTGCTCTGGACTCTACAGGGTGAAGGGAAACTTGCGGGGTAGACTTAGAGTAGGCCTACTCGTAAAACTAATATAGGGATGTGCAAGTAGTTTTGGGCTCCGATGCGTAGTTAATGAGTACGGTGCCTTTAAAGTGTAGAGGGCCAGATGGTAAAATATGAGGTAAAAATGACAAGTGTACGAGTGTTGTACCCGGATTCTTACTTTGACGGGATTTGATCACCTATTGCACATGGACGATGTGCTACGGACCCAAGGCTGGGTGTTCGGAGGCCCTCAAGCTGGCTTTTGCTTCTTTATAGCTGGTGGAACGGATGTGACCTCACGAAACTTGGACGGCTCTGTACGCATTAACTATGCAACGGCCCCAAAAACTACTTGCACATCCCAATATTAGTTTTATGAGTAGTACTATCAGCCTACCTGGCGATTGTCCGCGAGTTTCCCTTCACCCTGTATACCACTTACAGCGCGTTTCCACCTGCACAGTATGTTACCAAATATGTTTCTAGATTTTCTAGATTGAAACCGCCTTTCAGCTCATATGAATCAAGGCAACATGATTCGTATAATCATATTACTTCTGAACTATTTTGGTCCTTTCAGGAGCACAAAAAGTACTCTGCAAAAATCCAACATGCCTCTGAAGGAATAGGCCCAAAAAGTCCTGAAATTGCTTAAAAAAGTAAAAAAACTATCACCAAAAAAGGCCAAATAAGCAGGAAAAGGCACAAAAATCCAGAATAGGCCAAATCGTTTCCAAAACCACGAAATAGGCAATTTTAGGCACTATAAAACCTACATTTTCCACATCCTGCACTGATGAAATCCATCCACAAAACCATCCCAACTGTTCAGGAACTAAATCGGCATTTGCCTAATAATCCGGACTTCAGTAATAATTTTCTTTCTCTCCTCTCAGCTGATGTCTCGTGGGGGGNGGGGGGGGGGTTCGATCCCCTAAAACACAACACACACAGACACACCCATATGGGCGTGCATTCCTATCCTTGTGAGGTTTTTTCAAAATTTAAAATTTAAAACTAACCTAACCTAACCTACAAGGAAACACGCGAAATTTTGGTGAAATATATTTTTATGTCTTTATGAGGTATTTGTTGATTTTTCCCTATCCTTGTGATGCGTGTGTACACTATGAGGTACAGGAAAACTACCTCGTAATGACAAAATTCCTCACAAGGATAGGAAAAACGCGAAAAAAATTCCTCACAAAGATAGCAATGCGCGTCCACGCACACACACACCCACACACACACCCCACAATTCACTTAAATTAGTTTGCTGCTGTTCATTTCTGCCACCAAAACTGAAACCACAGTAAGTTGCCTAGTTCTCACCAATGCGACTTACTGTGTTTTTCAGTTTGGGCGGCAGATTTGGCTGTGACTTCTTGGTAATACTTCAACCCTGTTTCTGTAACATATCTCTGGTACTTTTTGTATTTTGGAAAGACTTACCCGACCTTGAGGTCCTACAGTCCCCCTCTCTGGGTACTGTGAATTTAGAAAAACTTGACATAGTATGTATGTATGATGGCCTACTTTCTGAGAAGAAATCAGAATACAAGATGTTTAAAATGTCCAGTGCTACCTATCAGGCACACTTGAACACTGCTCTATATGGAGAAAACTTGCTGAAACGTGTGATGGAAAATATATTGCTGCAGAATCACATTTGATGCTGTCTATCAACTTCTAAACTTATCTGTATTTATAGGAATGCATTCTTGGAGGCGATTCCACAATAAGGAATAGTCTGTTGAGGTCAAGTCTAGTCATCTCCTTGTACACAATCATTTCAAAAGTGTACAGTTTTCATAAAAACTTCGCTTTTTATTTCATAGTCATACACCTGATTCATGAATGTGCTAAAGATCAGAATGTGCCGATCTGTCTTTTGTCACATAAAGAAATAGAATAAATAAATGAGAAAGGGGCAGTGAGAGATTTAGAGTTGGGAAATTGCACAATGCACACCAAATTTCTGTGTATCAGTGGCTTTTCATGTATAACATGGCACATATTCTCACATTCTCATGGTAGGACATTATAAAGAGGTTTGATACAGTCATGTAGTCTGCAGATATTTTACCAAACAGGGTTGCTTAATGAGCGAATTGATCCATACTATTTTATTGGTGAGATTAATGGACATGAACAGAAATCTGGCCTACTGAATATTAAAATAAATTTTAGGCTAATAAATCATTTATTACCCCTGGTAGAGCCTTGGAACTCTATCAATAGGCCAATGGAACACCAGTTGAAGCCTAATGATGTAGAGCTCTTAAAAAACACCATTCTAAAGGGAGGCTACAATATAATCATTTTTTTTTTTTTACTTGCAGGAGCTGTCGCAAAGCACCTCTTATACTCTGTGATTACTGCCCCTTACTTTTCCACCTCGACTGTGTAGATCCTCCTCTCACTACGGTACCACCTGGCATGTGGAGGTGCCCAGCACACCCGGAACAGTTACCTGTAAGTGGTGCTTTCCTAAGCATGTGTGCATGAGCAACAAAATTTAGATGTATTTTCCCCTTTCTTTTTTAGCACTTAGGTGGAAGTAAACCACTGGGCCAATGTTGTCGTAAATTGGTATAGTGCTGGAATCATTTTGGTGGGGCATGGATTTGAAATTTTGACCATTTCTGGGAAAGAATTGGTGCTGGCACATTGCCAAGTTTTATCAATATTGGTCCAGCAGTTTGTTTGCAGCTGAGTGCCAAGAATGTCACACTGTCAAGTTGATTACATGCACTTTTATTATTAACCCAGATAATTATACTGAACATCTCCTATAAGGGACACTGCGCAGTTACATATTATATTTTTTGCGCTAGTTCTTCTACTGTTGAAGAGCTGGAAGTAGTCACAGTGAAGGGCCGCCTGTTGGAGGCTGTAAAGTCATTGTATGAAGAGAGTAGAGCTTGTGTTAGAACTAGTGGGG
>JYFJ02008864.1:0-11232 GCA_000934665.2 Catajapyx aquilonaris | reverse complement strand
TAAAATTTCAAGAAAATCTGAGATGGTGGGTGACATGGCTGGATGTACTGACATGGAATGACCCCTCTGTGAACCCTGGATCTAATTATTCTAAAGTCCAGATAATCATAAAGGTAATTTTTTTAAAATCCTAATGCAAGTTTTTCCCTTATGACCATCCCCGGTTTCGCCCAAGTCGCCGTTCTTTTGCGTCCTTGCGAGGTACAGTGCTGGACAAATTAGCCGTCGCTGAATGTTTTTATCCGGCGGCAGAGGCGGCGGCGTAACCTGGCAACCCCGTCCAGCGGGCCAGTTCAAACAACGGCCCATGGAGAGCGCTTCCATTGTTGCCACTGTCCCTTTTTGCGTGTCATTAGTGCATTTGAAAAGTGCAATGTGGAAATGATTTTAATTACATTTTTGTAGGTTTTTCTGGATTTTCGACTGCTGCAGGTAAAAAAATCCAAATAGCTGAGGAATCATTGCAGCGTGCCAGGAACATGTTTGCCGAGGTGGATCAACCTGCAGAATCACAAGTGGCAACAACAAGTGGTAAAATATTAGCTGTGTTTATGAACAATGTGATGTATATTGAATGGCTTTTTTTTAACAGGTTTTGCTGGATTATCGACTGCCTCTGAGGAAAATGTCCAAGAATCTGACGAAGCATCGTGCCATGAGAAGTTGATGTTCACGGAAGTGTGCAGCTCACAATCTAGGGAAAGAGAAGCAGTAAAAATTAGTGGTACTGTATTAGTTGCTTCGTATTTTGTTTAACTCTAATGAGACGGGCGTATCATATGCTGACACGGTTGCTTTAAAAAATTCTGCTGGCGAAACTATAGTGTCTTCCCACTATGTAACGTGGCTTTTTAAATGTTCTCTCGCATAAAAAATCGCAAGTTTTGGACTACAAAATCTTGCGTAAATAAACCGGATTAACCAGATTAACTTGAATGAAATCATCTTTTTGCAGCCGCTGAAAAAAATCATCAAAAAAGAAACAAAAATCCGACCTTGGCATACATAGTTGCCCCCAAACCTCAAGAGATTCCACCCTAAAATTAGTGCAAAAGATAATTCAATAACTTAGCTTTAAAATAAATGAATAATAATAATATAATAATAATAATAATCCGGGGTAGTGCTTGACCTCGACGGAGGTATGTAGCACGGACCTTTATTTAATTTGTCGTGTACATCGGAGCCTTTATACGTAACGCCCGGGCCCACGGGCAGGATGACAGGAGGGGATGTGCAAGGTGCAGTGCAATGTCTTAAACGAGGCCATTTTTAGTGAACTCCCCCCGGTGGTTTAGTCTGTAGGAAATACCACCCGAGACGAGGCCAGAGGTGACCCCCAACGAACTCTGCACGAGATGAAGGGGGTGTCCCCGGGTTGGGATCGAACCCGGGACCTTAACATCCGTGGGCGCATACGTTACCGCAGCGCCACTTCGCCTCCCTACTAAAATAAATGAATAGTGTTCATAAATGCCCATTAGCGGCTGGCGGTCTTCTGTGGAACTCAACGTCGGCCTCTGTCTGGATGGAGGGGCGCATGCCCCGCGGGGTTTTTGAACAGCTGTGGAGCAAGGGATGTTTACCCTCGTGATGAGCTGTTTGTTTATCACTATTGCACGCCTGGCAGTCCTGTGACGTCATTCATGCTATGTGCTTGTGTACTGCTTTGGTCAGCGGTGCCACGGCTACATACCGATATACTTTTTGTCAAGCAGGCAGAGTGACAAAAAATTGGAGTGGGCTTAATACATATTGAATGATTTTTTTATTTGTTTTGTTAGGTTTTACTGGATTTTCTACTGCTGCTGGTAAAAAAATCCAAGTGTCTGAAGAAGCATTGCAGCATGCGAGGAACATGTTTGCCGAAGTGGACAGTGCTCAACCTGTAGAAGCACCAGAGGCAAAAACCAGTGGTAAAATATTAGCTGTGATTAACAAATAATATGATTATCATTCAGCGGGGCATTTTCTTAGGCTTCACTGGATTTTCGACAGCGTCTGGGAATCAAATCAAAATATCTGACGAAGCTATGCAGCGCGCCAGGAACATGCTTGCAGAAGTGGACACTTCGCAACCTGTAGAAGCACCAGTGGCACAAATTAGTGGTAAAATATTAGCCGTGATTATTCTGGATAATTTGATGCTTATTGAACGATTTTCTTTTCGTAGGTTTTGCTGGATTTTCGACTGCTTCAGGGAAAAAAATGCAGGTCTCTGAGGCGGCATTGCAGCGTGCGAGGAGCATGTTTGCGGAAGTGGACAGTGCCCAGTCTATGGATGCACAGCCAGAGAGATCAACAGGTACAAACTCCGCCGAGTTTCCAACGGCATCTAGGAAAAGAATCCAAACATCGGAGGAGGAAGCCAAGCGGCATGGAAGGAAGTTGCGTCCTGAAGTGCCCAGTTGCCATTCCATTGAAGTCCAAGTGGAAAAAATTACTGGTATAGCTTGAGTTATGATGCTTTCCATACCAAACGTTTGAAATGTGGTGTCAATCGCCATGTAAAGCAAACGTGAAGATTCATGTTGATTTGGTGTACATTTTGAAAAGCACAACGTGGAAGTTATTTTAATGACTTTTTTTTGTAGGTTTTTCTGGATTTTTGACTGCTGCAGGTAACAAAATCCAAATATCTGAGGAATCATTGCAGCGTGCCAGGAACATGTTTGCCGAAGTGGACAGTGCTCAACCTGTAGAAGCACAAGTGGCGAAAATGACTGGTAGGAATATTAGCTGCGATTATAAATAGTGTGAGGTACATATTGAATGCGCTATTTTCCTAGGTTTTGCGGGATTTGCATATGCCCGGGGTGAAAGTGCTCAAATATCTGAAGAAGCATTCAATGGGAAGATGATGTTCACAGAAGAGTCTAGAGAAATAGAAGCATCAAAAATTGGTGGTAATGCACACAGTATTATTTAATAGTACTATTATTTATACTGGTATTTATTTAGGTTTTACAGGATTTTCGACTGCATCAGGGAAGAAAATGCGAGTGTCTGATGAAGCATTGGAGCGTGCAAAGCAAATGTTTGCCGAAGTGGACAATTCGCAACTTGCAGAAGCACCAGAGGCATATACCAGTGGTAAAATATTAGCTGCGATTAACAAATGATATGATTATCATTCAACGGGGCATTTTCTCAGGCTTCACTGGATTTTCGACAGCGTCTGGGAATCAAATCAAAATATCTGACGAAGCTATGCAGCATGCCAGGAGCATGTTTGCAGAAGTGGACAGTGCTCAACCTGTAGAAGCACCAGCGGCACAAATGAGTGGTAAAATATTAGATGTGATTATTATGAATAATTTGATACTTATTGAACGATTTTCTTTTCTTAGGTTTTGCTGGATTTTCGACTGCTTCAGGGAGAAAAGTGCAAATATCTGAGGAAGCATTGAAGCATGCGAGGAACATGTTTGCCGAAGACAATTCTCAACTTGCAGAAGCACCAGAGGCGAAAACCAGTGGTAAAATATTATCTCGGCTTATTGATAATGCGATGTGTATTGAATTGTTTTTTCTAATAGGTTTTGCTGGATTTTCAACTGCCTCGGGTAAAAAAGTCCATATATCTGACGAAGCATTGCGTCGTGGGAAGAAAATGTTTGCAGAAACGAGTAGCTCACAAGCGAGAGAAATGGAAGCAGCAACAATCAGTGGTACTGTGTTAGTAATTTTATTTTTTAAAAAGACTGTGTTGTTGACGAGCAATTTGCATTAGGTTCCGTCGGATTTTCAACTAAGTGCGGAAGAAAAAGACGCGTATCTGAGGAATCACGAAGTGTTCTCACCACTGCTGATATTCAGAATGCGGATGCGGATTCTCATCCTCCCTCAAAATTACGTCGGTTTCTGACTACAAATGATGAGGAAACGCCTTCAGAATCTGCACCAGAAGAAGAAAGGCTGTTATTCCATGTTGACAGTTCAGGGACTGTGTCAAAATCTGGAAATTCAGTGCGTTTTCCGGACTCGGATGTCCCGCGGCGGGATGAAGATTTTCTGGAGCCAGTCCAAGAGAGTGGAAATGGTAACGAATCAAAAGACGCGATTTCCAGTTTGACGCAAGAAATTAACGATAGTGTGTCTGCCTTCATGGCTGACGATAGCATAGAATTTGACGTTTCCTTGGTCCAAGACGCTGTGGAGTCTGCTCGGAAAGAATCTCGAAAGTTGCAGGCCACTCAGATACTTTCAAACACTAGGAATGCAAAAGCAATTCCGGGCCAACTTTTGCTTGTCAAGAAATCCGGAAAACGCATGAAATTGAAGGACGTTGTGTCGGGTTGTTTGCCGAGAGTTAATCCGAATTTTGATGCCAGTGTGTTGGACATCACAGCGTCGAACGCGACTGAATACAAGTTTCATGGGGAAGCACACTTTGGCCAGGAAGAGTGCGCTTGTAACGCGTCAGGATTTGTGGTCGGCGATGGCTGCCAACTGATATTAACCAGTGACAACCTAGCTGGTTGGAAAGAGTTTTCTGGTGCATTTTTGGCCTCTCCTGGTGTTGACCCTGCATTGGTCTCACCCGAGTGGGTGCGGAACCACTACCGTTGGATAGTATGGAAGCTGGCGTCGATGGAGCGGACATTCGCACATTTTTCAGGCGTGTTCACTCCTGATAATGTAGCACTGCAGCTAAAGTATCGCTATGATCGTGAAGTTGATCTTGCGCATCGGTCGGCCTTGCACAAAATAGCGGAAGGAGATGACATTCCAAGCAAGACGATGGTCCTTTGCGTGTCACGAATCAATCTGAAGACCGTCCAAATGTGGGTGACTGACGGATGGTATGAAATTCAGGCTCAAGCCGATACGTCAATGTGGGAATTGGTACGCTCTGGTAAAGTGCGGGAAGGTACGAAGCTTGTAACGCACGCAGCTGAAGTGGTCGGATGCGATAATGCATGCCCACCTTTGGAATTGAGTCCTGAAGCTCGGATTGTCATCAAGACTAACTCAACCAGAAGAGCTGCTTGGGACGCTCGTTTGGGATTTTATAAGGATCCGAGGCCATTTCCAGTGTCATTTGCATCCATCAAAGCGGCTGGTGGGGTTGTGTCGTGCATTGAAGTGATCATTGCCAGGATTTATCCGGTCCTTTTTATGACGAAAAATGTGGATGGAAAGTCTGGTTGGTATTACCTTGTACTTCGCCCAACAAAATTATTTTTATGGCCCTCAACAGCTCAATTTTGATCATGGCTTCTTAAATTGTCATATTGAACTTTTTCAATCACTTTTCAGTGTTTATGAATTCGCATCAGTACAACCACATGCGCTGTCAGTTCGAGAGAGACGCTGAGATCCAGATGGAGAGAATACATGCGGAGGTGGAAGATGAGTTTCAGAAACGCGATGAAGATGATGATGATGAGGACTTGGTGGACATGATGCGACGTGAGTTGCAGATGCGTTTGGAGCAGTGGAAATCGAATGCCTCGTGCGATGCAACTCCAGTTCTGCGTCTTCGCTTGGTCGACATGCACAGCTCTACTGCCGTTCTGTCGATATGGCGCCCGGAGGACGCCTTACTTGAAGCCATGCGTGAAGGAAAAGCCTACCGTATAACACACCTCATGCCTTCGTCTAACGCAGATCTTTCCTTTAATGCAACGAGGCAGACTCACTACGTAGAGAAAAAGAGAGTTGCCTTTAACCTGGAAGTGTGCGCAAGGAGAGTAACTAGTGTGGGCGGATTGAAGTCTGAGCCTCTCTTTGGTGAGGTTGACATGGCGGGGCTGGTGGTGCACGTCACGTCTCCTGGAAAGAGATGCCAAAGCGTGTTTCTGGCTGACCAGGAGCAAGACATTGTCGAAGTGCAGTTCTGGGAAGGAGTAAAGGTGCGATCCTCATTCTTTTTAAGAATTAGGCTGCGTTTACATATGTTAGCGATTCGCTGAGGGATGCGAAAGTCTATTGTTGCTTTCGGCCCAAACAATTGGTTTTATCGCTCAGTGAATCGCTCACTGGTAAACGCAGACAATTCAACGTAAGTGGCCTCTTATTATGTAATGTTAATTTTTTTTTAAATTCTAGCTGCAGTTTGGGATTATTCCTGCTGTCATTACATGTCGTTAACGATGTGATCTTTGAATGTTTTATTGCATTTTCATGTGAAATTACAGAACAACTTTCTGGTTTAATTTTCAGAATTCTGGCGCAAGCAGCCGCCTCGTACTCCACAATTTCGTGTGTGGTCTCAACCTTCAGTGGCGTCGTCGGGAAGGAAGAGTGCCGTTGCTGTGCGCAGGAGAAGGTTCCAGCTTCACCATCGAACCAAAAGAGGCTCATCTGAGAGCTGCTTTTGAAGCTCTCAGATGTGAAATCTCCGATCCTATGGCCCACGCGGCAGCCTGTCAGAAGAGGTTGTTTGCACCTGCACGTGATTTCAGGAAAGTCACGCACACTCCCTCTCCTCATGGAAAACGAACGAGCGCCAGGGAGAGGGACAGCATTTTAAGGCAGGTCCACAACAGTCCTCCGACACTTGAGGTGGTAGAGTTGCCCAAATCTGAAAAAGTCATGCAGCAGTTCAAAGTTCCAGTTATGAAGAAAAAGGATGTGCCTACGAAATAGCTTCTGTTTCCAAATTGTAGGCCATCTATAAGAGGTGTGGACTTCCACTTTTACGTTGCTGTAACATGTTTGAATTGTTGGAAGAACAGTGTTTAGCGTGCGATTAGGCAACAAAGCAGGCAGTGACGCGAAGCTTTGCGGTTAATGACCCAGCGATGATTTTTCCTATGTTAGACAATAAGGTTTATTATCGGACCAGTCAGTGACTCGCTGTGTTTCATAACATATGTTTTCTCATACATGTACAATTTTGCAAAGCATATTTATACTTTCAGATATGGAATAAACATGTTGATTATTAAAATATACCAACAGGATAACCCATTGGCAAGTTTATTTCAGCGCCTGGACAACTTGACCTCTCATTTTTCCGCTCTTGTGTTTCTTCCATTATTAAAATCTATCGGCCGTTCACAAATAGAATGAAGATGTGTAGATAAAAGAGGTTCACCTAAGAGCACAATATTTATACGCCACAGTTATTAACTTATAAATGGGTTGAATTTGAGCCGATGGGTGACGAAGCTGAGACGAAATTGTTGGTATGGCGCGGCACGTCAATTGAGAAGATCAGTTGTGCTCCGGGATGTGACAAGCAATTGCTTTGAATCAGGCCACCGCAGCATCATACGGTCGGTAGTTGCACAAAATCGCATGCATTAACTGTATTGTACCTTCCCAGTCGTACCCGGATCCGGAACCATATGGACAACATCCGCTGGATGAGCCGGAGCACTGGGATCCGTGCCACGTACACATGCCTAATTCGCAGCGCAACATGTTCCCAGTGTCCGAAGCGGACGAGCGGACTCTCCGTTGGCGGTGGGACCTTATCCGCTTCGCACTGTCCCGGATGATGTCCGAATGGCGGGATATCCTATCTTCGACAGGTATGGTCATCATCCAGATTGCGGAAGGATAAAAATTGACGCATTTCTGTGTGCGGACGTGATGGGAATGGCAGGATATTGTTACACATATGTCGATATCAATGATTTAAACTGTTAAAAGCATTAATTTATTATCAGGCATAATAACAGTTAGTTGCATAGTCCGAGCCCAATTTGACTTGCTCAAAATTTATTGCGTCACAAATTAGCAAACAAGCAAGAAATTGGAGCAATTATTACACTAATACGCAAGGTTTTGTTGTTTTGAAATGGATGTCTATCTGAACGGATTTTTCCTGCATATCTCGAAAATTACCTTGAAAAATCCGTACCCCGTCAGGTTTTTTCACAAATCACGAAAATGTAAAAATGTAAAAATATTTAAAAAATGTCATTTTTTAATGACATTGATACATCACAACGTTTGTATGTATGTAGCATGTGGAAATGTTCTCTGGCAGCACGGAATGCATGTCAGCATGTTGTAACCAATAGATAAACACAAATACGTAAAAATAAGGGGTTCGGAAGAGTCAGACAGGAATACGGTGGTGCCCAGTACAAAATAATGTTGGAACAGTGTCGTGGGCGCAGCCAGATTACAATTCCTTATAAGTAGGCTACTGTACAATAACCATAGATCCACAATACGTTCAGGTAACAATGAACGCGGGCCAATGGGGAGGTGGAAGTAACAATATGCGGCGGAACAATCAGAACGCATCCCCATACATAGCACCACGATTTTAATATTATAGATACACCCCACTATATATATGCATACTCGATATTATGAAAATTGTGCAGGCAAGGGTGCTGGTGAGTATATGGAAGGGTGACAAGTGCAAAGAGTGATCATTACTGGTCGTTCATCTGGGTCTGATCTTCATGGCTGATCTTCTCAGAGAGTAACTCCATGTTCTCTTCCAGATACTGCCCCAGATGACACCTTGATCCCATTGGCCGTGCTCTCCCTTGAGATAAAGTCCGTTCAGATTGGAAGCGAGGCATGCATTGTACCACCAGCCACCCTTGGACCTCTCTGCACAGTTCCCACTATAACCATCGTTGTCACTGTCTCTTGTGGAGAAGACCTTGCCATTGTGTTCGGCAAGAGAGTCCACCGGGTCTCCTCCTCCTTCTGGTCCCTTCCCGTACCCTCCCACACTGAGCCTGTACTTCTCCTCTTCTCCTCCGACTCTAAAAGTGCGGTACAAGGCGACCCTCTTCTCCCCCTCCCAATCCTCCAGCTCCACCCGGAGCTCCATCCGTGGCAGTCTGGTCAGTCCGTGGATGTTGTCCAGACCTGTACGGGGTGGGACATAATATAATACTCATGCAGATTAAGATTTATTTAATATTAAATATAATATACAGTATATATTATATTTAAATATTAAGATTATGGAGCTTGGGAGCCAGCCTCGATCCACGAGCCACCAACGCAACGGTCATTGGCACAACTAGGGGCGAGCAATTGCACGCACGGGACCATTTGAACGGATGATTATTATTGTCACAGTGCGGAAAACGAAAGGACGGTCTGACGTCATCGTCACACAACAAAATATCAGTAAACAGTGTCAACAAAAAGGAACATTGCCTACTCCTATTGTTGCATGAGAACAAAATGATGATGCCAGATCGTCGTTTCGTCTTCCGCACTGCTGTTACATGATGTTAGACTTTTTTGAGGCACTGCTTACCTAGTTTTCTGCTGGCCTCCTGTGGCTGAAATGAGATGGAATAGGACCAAGCACACAAGGATGATGATGATGTTATAATATAGGATCGGGAAAACATGGTGTGAACATATCCTGGGTATTAAGGAGAAAGGGCGAATAGACACTTCTAGCACAGGTGAGCTAATAATAACAGGTTTAAAATCACCCTCACAAATCTCAGCATGACTGTATAAGCTCGAAATTATTGGATTGCATTGGAGCAATGCATTGATTTTCTTCAGCCGTCACTATTAGAATATTATTCCTAAATTGTAAAGAAGAAGAAAGTCCAAGGGTGGCATTGAAGTAGAAAGGCGAGAATGGGCAATTTTAGAAAATACTACTTTTAATTAATTTTAAGATAATAAATTAGTGCATTCTCCATGACAATTTGCTGTAGTGCACAATCCCCTTTTCACTCCAAGTCCTCTCTCACGACCACAATAAGGGCTCATACAGTATATCCGTCCATTTTTTACGGAAACGCTTTAAATGACAATTTCAATGAAAGTACTGTCAGGCATTCATTTTGCATGCATCTGTCATCAAGTCAAAGCGCAATTATTGATTGCCTGCCGTGATCGGAAACAAAATGAAATAGTGGTTTCGATTCCTGAACATTTTATATTTTCGGGTTATTATTGAATTGTGGCCTTCAATTTATCTCGCAGCACGAAATGGCCGGTGTAATACTAAAAGTACAGTATGTCGTGGAATGTAGGAGTAAAATATTAGAAATCGATAAAAATGGTCAGCCCTGAACTACTCCTTGAAGAGGAGCGACGATCACCAGTCAGCGATGTCATGATAGTGTTTTACCAATGGTCGTTTCCTCTAGATAAAGTGCCAGTGCTGCAGATAACAGTCCAGTGGTGTGTAACCTTTGACCCTATGTCCCACCAGGTTCAACAGGAACTATAGGCACTACACCATCATGCTGTGTAATCGTCGCGGAAGAATAATTTGTTTCAAAGGTTTGCATGTTAACCCTTTTAGACCATCAAGTGCAGATATTGATATCTGGTGAATAACGGCACGTCCCCACTTTGAATTCAGGTTCGTTAGGCCTGCCAACCCATTCGTCTTCTGTGATGGTGACAACAAGTGACAAGAGTGCAACTCACCCAGCCAGAACTCCCCTTCCAGATCACCAAACCCTCTCTTGTAATCTGCCCATCCTCGGTCGAAGTCCACGTGAGGCTGGATGTCGTCCCTTCTTTGTATGACTGTCCACCCTCCTCCATCCGTGGTCATGTCGCAATACACCTGAGGACACCACAAAATGAGTTGGTGATGTATATAATAATTGTGTTAATCCCACATGATGTAGTCCCACAATCATTCAGAGTGAATTCCGTGAGCCTCACCTTGACCATTTTTCCAGAGATGGTCACGCAATACAAGCCAGAAGAGCTGTGCCCTCGTTGCAGAAGGTCATGGCAATTAGCATGTTTCGGGTCTGAAAGAAATAGTCTGAATCAATCGATCAATCGTCACAAAACCGGTGATTTTTCTGTTCTTGACAACTCCGCTGGGTCGCCTTCATTAACACCCTTTCCCACTGTTTCAAAAGCATCCCTTACAAGCATTTTGCTCGGTCATAGGCCACAGTTACATTGTCGCCCTGCCTATTTTCTGTACACCTCATGATCAGCTTTTTGTTTTGGTAAAATGCAAATTTCCTAACAGGTTTCCTTGCCAAGGTGTGAGTGTAACTATACTTTATAATACCAAATAAATACTCTGTATAAGCACAAATCTTATGAATATTTTTATGCAACTCCCAGAATACGTAAGCTATGTTCTGTTTTCTTACCAGGTTTGGTCAGGCAGACCATTGCGGCGTTCACAATATCCGTCACCGATGAGGTGATTGTGTCCACTGCATTGCTGGAATGAATTGCACATGTTCAACATTCAATTAAACCACCTTCTTAATAATTCCCCACTGCTTTCCTGAACACTCATAGCTTCATAATGTAAACAGTTGGGTTGACACGGGGTTGCTCACTTGCCTCAATTTT
>JYFJ02008863.1:0-11238 GCA_000934665.2 Catajapyx aquilonaris | reverse complement strand
CAAGCCACACTGTGGTTTCCAGGACCAATGTTGAAGCTTATGGCGCCTGCGCAAATTAATTGTTGCCCTCAGGCAACAATGCCCGCTACAGGGTTAAGCAGCATTTAACTTTTCAGCATTCATCTGTTCAGCTTGTGCTAATAGGACATTGTTTTTTTTGTCCTTAATTTGGTCAATATTTTAGAACTGTAATTTTCTTCTCGTTTCTTATTGACAATATGTAAATAAAATGCAAAAGGAACTGACATCATTGTGTTACAAAAAATTTCTCGGGTCTCAGGAGGAAAATTATAACAACTGGAGAAACAACTCGGGGTGAAATGTGAGGCAGGCAGCCATCTTTACTGTGGTCGTGTTAGACTTAATTGTTGCCCCAGTTGCTAGACAACTGTCAGAATGTTTAGACTCAGTAGTTGTTCTGCAGGAGACCAAACCAGTAGTTTGGTTCGGGCTCACCACTCAGGAAAATTGTTACAACCATGCCACTGTTGTGCCTTTGGGTGCAAGTGCAGGGAGGAAAAGGGCTCATCAACTGGTGTCTTTTCTCAGGTCATAAATGTCACCTTTTTGATCTCACCTTTTGCATTCCCATGGAGATGCCATTGCATAGCCAAAGAAGTAAACCTTTGTCAACAATTATTGATCATGACCCAAGTAAAGATGGCAGCCTCCCTCAGCCGGGAAAAGGGGAAAGGATAGGGAGTTGTTTCTCTAGATATAGTACAGGGTGTTTCTTACTAGTAGGTCAAGCCACAAGTGGCATAGCCTATTCCTTGGCCTAAACCAAGTCTAAAATGTAGGAGGGAGAAATGTCGAGGGGCCAACCGGTAACGAGGTAGACAACCAGAAACATTGGCCTACCCCTAGACACAGGTGGCAACACACACGACGCCTCTTTGTAAGGAGATCTCCTGGCAGATGGACCCGCGTGCCTTGCAGGGGTTGCCAAGGGAGCAGGATGTGAGTGTGACAATCACTTCTGCGAAAGAGGCAACCTCGCAAAATCCACCAGTCATGATATCCTGCTCCCTAGGCAACCCCTGTAAGGAGCGCAGGTCCGTCTGCCATGTGTTGCCGCTTGTGCCTAGGGGTAGGCTAATGTTTCAGGTCGTCTACCTCGTTACAGGTTGGTCTCTCGACATTTCTCCCCCCTACATTTTCGTGTTGTTTTGGCCCAAAGCATACTCTGCTGGCAGGATGACCTACTAGTAAGAAACACCCTGTATATATTGTTCCATGTTTAACCCTAATAAGACAGGCGGTTTTTTCACGTTTCTGCATGAATCTGGTAAAAAAACCTTGCATTGTCATTTGAGGGACCACACATGACTAATCTAGTGAGTAACATCGTGTAGTGTCTAGGCTTGATCCCGAGGCCATTTATGGGACCCTCTTGCCATACCATAAGGAGATTTAAATTCTTAAGTCTCAACAGACGCCGCAGGGGTGTGTTTCACGGCTACGTATTTTTTTCTCCAATTTTTGTCACTCCTGCGCTGACAAGAAGTATATGTGTATGTCACCCTGGCCCTGCTGAACAGACCAGTACGCATAAATAATACATCACAGGACAGGCATCCCATCTACAGAGATAAACATACACCCCCCACCCAAGTGGAAACCTGCCTCGCTCCACAGCTGTTCAAAAGCCCTGCGGGGCATGCGCCCCTCCATCTTGGCGAAGGCCGGGTGGGAGTTGCGCAGTGGCCCGCCTGCTGCTAATTGGCATTTACTAACATTATTTATTTATTTTAAAACGATTGAATTATCTTTTGCACTAATTTTATGGTGGAATCTCTTGAGGAGGGTTGGGGCAACTCTGTATGCCAAAATTTTCCGGCCAACATCATAATTCTTTTGGAGCTGGAGTTTTTTTTCCCATCAGCCGCAAAAAGATGATGTCATTCAAGTTAATCTGGTTAATCTGGTTTATTCATGCAAGATTTTGTAGTCCAAAATTCGCGATTTTTTTACGTGAGAGAAAATTAAAAAGCCACACAGAAACCACGTTACACAGTAGGAAAACGTTATAGTTTCGCCAGCAGAATTTTTTAAAGCCAGCGTATCAGCATATGATATGCCTATCTTATTAGGGTTAAAGCCGCGTTTACCTGTGAGCGATATGATCAGCGATGTCATTGCTGAGGGATGAATCCAATATTGTTTGGGGCAAGAGTAGCAATCATGGTAACAATTGGTTTTCGCCCCCAACAATTGGGTTCATNGCAATGACATCACTCAGCAATGACATCACTCAGCAATGACATCACTCAGCAATGACATCACTGATCAAATCGCTCACATGTAACTCGGCTTCATATCTGCTAGGGCATGAAAACTACACACGCAAATTGGGTCTCCATGGCAATTAATATTTGGAAGAGAAAAGTTATTAGCAGAAGTTACCAAATTTAATGAAAAACCAAAGTAATGGTGTTCTAGAGTGCATTGGTATGAATAGTTTTAGTCCTGTGCTGGACACATAAGCCGTCTCTGAATGCTCATTTTTCCGTCGGTGACGGCGCGCGTAACCTGGCTACCCTGGCCGGCTGGCCAATTCAAACACCAGCATATGGGGAGAGCGTATAGTGTCCTTTCCATTGTTGCCACTGTTTACAAGTCGAGGGAGTGACGCGGACGACCCAATGACGGGTCTCTTCTGCCTGCTTACACATCAAGGGATACGCAGGGAAAAACTGGAAAATAATGATGTTGGAAGCAAGTCATTTTGGGGAAATGTACGTTGCCTGCTGGACTTGAAGAAATGCTTTCGTCCACAGCACACGAAATATATTCCATCCCTGAGGAGAGGGTGACAATTAAGAGCAGGGGTGTGCTAATTGAAAATGCCTCAACTGACGGATTCTTTTAGTTTTTTTGTCTTTTACACTGTGCTCTAAGACACTAAAAATTTTAAAAGTATTATTTTATTATTAAGTTTAATAGACAAGTACCCAGCACGCTTTCTGGCGGGAATAGAAGGCGATACTTTTAAATACGTTTGAAACTTTTAGTGTAATAGGGCATGGTGTAATTTTATCACGCATATTTCTGGCTTGCCGTCCATACATTCGCGAAGTAATTCGGATTATAAACGGCTGAGATAACTGAGGTGTGCAATTAACTTAATTATGATCACACAAATGGCGATTTCTAAGTTTCAAATATATCATTAGATAGACAAAGATTAGCACTATCCAGGGTTCACAGGGGGAATTTTTTGGCCTCTGAGAAGTGTCAAAAGAATTCACTTTGCTGCATAACTTCGGCAACTAGTCAAAAAATGACACTTTTCCGTGTTCTTCGTGAGATAAAAATTATGCAACGAAGATAGGTAATCAACTCGCATATATGTTACGTAGATTTAAATTTTAAACAAGCTTTCTAACGATGTAGGCCTATAACGTTATTTTTTTGGACCATTTTCCTTGGAGTTATTTAGAGTCAAACACAGGGCCAGTTTATTTCTTATTTTTTTAAATCCGATAGTAGTCCTGTTCCTCTTCCTGGCGCGAATATGACACGAATGACACGTACTCGTACATATCTGTATGGGGAGGCCATTTTGAAATATGACTTCTTATGGGGACAAATTACGAGACAGACGCAGTTCTGACTTACAGGGCATGGTGTTAGCGGTGGTCGAAGTACACGGAAAAGACACAAAAACCGAAAGAGTCCGTCAGTTGAAGCCCTTTCAATTAGCACACCCCTGATCTTAATTATTGACATCCCCTCCTCAGGGATGGAATATACAGGGTGATCCAACTTTATCGCCCCAACAGTTATTGGAAAAATCGCATAAGCAGCTACCTTTTAAGCAGCTACTTGCTAAGAGTTACTTTCTCGAGTATTTGGAATAGCACCTGCTGATATTAGGTCCAATGCCCATGTGCCAATTAATGAGGAAAAAAAGATTCGTCCATGGGAAACAGGAGGTCATCTGCCGGGTTGTGACTGGCCAAATGGGTCAATCGCGAGGGGTCGGCGAACTGTTGCGACCCTGAAATTGAAAGGTGTCATCATCTCTTTGATTTCCTCATCTCCAAACTGATTCATGTGTTGGCCTTCAAAAGAGCCCATTTTGGTGTTGGCTGGAGGGATTCAGATGAGGTCACTAGCTGCCAATCAGAGGGCTATTCCGTCGAACCAGACAGACCCGGTTGTGTCAATAAATAGGTCATTAATTGGTACATGGGCATTGGACCTAATATCAGCAGGTGCTATTCCAGACACTCGAGAAAGTAACTCTTAGCAAGTAGCTGCTTAAAAAGTAGCAGCTTACGCGACTTTTCCAATAACTGTTGGGGCGATAAAGTTGGATCACCCTGTATTTCGTGTGCTGTGGACGAAAACCTTTCTTTGAGTCCAGCAGGGAACGTACATTTCCCCAAAATGACTTGCTTCAAACATCATTATTTTTCCGTTTTTCCCTGCATAACCATTGCTACTGATGATGTGTAAGCAGGCAGAGACCCTTCGCTGGGTCGTCCGCGTCACTCACTCGATTAGTAAACAGTAGCAACAATGGAAATGACACTAATCACTCTCCATATGCTGATGTTTGAATTGGCCCGCCAGCCGGGGTTGCCAGGTTACGCCACCGCTGCCGCCGTCGCCGGAAAAAAACATTCAGAGACGGCTAATGTGTCCAGCACCATATGCAAGTTCAAGTAAGGAGTATGTAACCTTACCTCTGGCTGGCCTTTGAGTTCGCACCAAATGCAAACTTTCTGTAGATGCATATGGAGGTGGGGGTCCCTCCCGAGGAGGAGGTGTCAAAATCTCACAATATGGTGGTGGGTCCACTGGAAGGCCTCCAACATATTGCACCCCATTATTGATGTTGTAGGTGACTAAGAGTCCCCTGGCAGCTTGGTTTGGAGGCTGGGAAGTGGACTGGAGGTACACATCCCAGTCAGAGTATGGCTCAGTGGTAGGTGGGGGAGAGGGGTGGACCACTGCAGGAGGCTGGGGGAGTGAGGAGCAAGGTAAACGGAAGGGGTGACGGGACATGACAGATCGCTTAATATGTACCCGGCAGATGGCGATCCCAATTATGGTTACAATGAAGAGGAAGGCCATAGCACAACCTGTGAATAAATTAAAGGCATGAATGATTCAGGCAACCTGGTACAATATGGAGAGTTACACACCCTGTGTTATGGCATGTTAACAGGCTTGCAAGAACTGATGTTTTTGAGATAATTTAAGACATATTTATGGAGGCCAGATGTCAATGGGTAAATGCGGTGCAAAAATTGGCTTCTCACTCCTACTATGACTTATTTTTGCAAGCTGTTCGACACATCATTAGTATTATGATCTCCAGAATTCCTTCACTAAATGGCATGTTGAGAGAGTCAAGACCTTTTAGGAGTAAATCACGTATGAAGTATTATTCCCAAATTAAGCTACATTGCAACATGATGGCAGAAATACTTAGCTATTAGTGCACACAATCACCATGTACAAGGGCGACACGGTGGCCGAGTGGTTAGTGCCGCAGCCTTCCACCTCTAAAGTCCCGAGTTCGATCCCCGGACCGGACAGAGGATACTTATGTGGATAGAGTTTCGATGGGTTCTCTCCGTGTTCGCGTGGGTTTTCTCTGGGTTCTCCCGTTTCCTCCCACTATCAAAATCCATCACATTACAGGCAAATGATTAAAGTCGGTCTATTAAAAGATGATCCCCTAAAAAGCCCAAGGAGGCTTATCACGGGGTGTCCATTATTATTATTATTATTATTATTATTATTATTATTATTATTATTATTATTATTATTATTATTATCAATCACCATGTACACTAAATTGATCCTCAGGCTCCCAAGTGCAAGTGATAATGCACATTAAGAAAAATTTGCACCCCCTATTTAAACACCAAATAAGCTTCTTGATGGCACTTTTATACATTGAAAGATCTGTTGTCTCTGACTTCGACTCGGGTGGAATTTCCTTAGACTAATCCACCCGGGGGAGCTCACAAAACGACCACATTTCAGACAAGGCACTGCACTTACACATCCCCTCCTGTCATGCCTGCCTGCATGCCCCCTGACCCGATTTTAAAGACGTATCCACGTCAAAGAGCGCTCTCATGCTATACCAGTAGGGTACTGTGTGTACAGTACCCTGCTGGTATAGCATGAGAGCGCCTTTTTCAGTGCAACCCGCGAGGCTAAAAAGCCGTTCAACCAGGTTCAACCTACTGCACCTGCCAGTCCCCGCCAGTCAATTCGAACAGAAAGTAGGATGTGACGTCACACCGTACGGCCGTAATAAATAAATTGATTACTGCCGTATTTCTAATTGTTTTATAAAACCGACCGGGGTTGTCGCCACCTACAATTTTTCCCCACCCCCTCGTGCGCGCTTGACCCATGACTCTGAAACACCCTGTATACAGAGGTCACCTTTTACTGTTATCATCAACTAGCAGCATAACCTGTTCTTTGCATGGCATGTTTCCATGGTAACATAATTCACAACAATTAATAATTGTTGATATCATGGACACCAAGTTGCCATAGAAACCAATCCTGGACAAACATCCAAACAAACTTTGCCTTTATGCAATGGGTTTGAATGGGAGTGAAATAGGTATAAAATGGGTATCTGTATTATTATAAAAGGCCAAGTTTGTTTGTGCATTTCATAGCCAATGTATAGGCCTACCTATTTCAAACCCATTGCATAAAGGCAAAGTTTGTTTGGATGTTTGTCCAGGATTGGTTTCCATGGCAACTTGGTGTCCATGATATCAACAATTATTAATTGTTGTGAATTATGTTACCTCCATGGTAACATCATTCACAACCAAAGAGTTCTGCTATATTATATAATATATACCTAGAGGAGGCACTCGGGCTGAAATGTGAGGCAGGGAACAATGCAGGCAACAATATTACCTCCAACAAGATGGCGGACGCCTGATATTATTGAACTAATTGTCGCCCAGTTGTCATTATTGGTTGTTGTCCCAGTTGCTAGACAACTGTTAGAACAACAATATTACCTCCAACAAGATGGCGGCTTCCTCAGCCTGTCTAATAGAAAAGGCAAGGTGTATAGAGGGCCGGTGGCTCCTCTCCAGGCTTGTTTGTGCAGCCCGTCAGCAAGGCAAAAGCGGGTTCAAATTTTCTCCGCCAGAGCGCAGTTGCGTCGACCTTAGGTCTAGGCTGAGGCCCAGGCGTTGATAAATATGTTCACTTCTCTACTTTCAGTCTATGGTTCTAGGCCTGGTCAAGCGTCTGTGGTCTCAAAGATTAGAGAATAGAAGAGAGCCTATTCACTTTTTTTTGGGTGGTCGCCCTAACGTCGATCGTCGCGCGCTCTGTCGGCAGATTTCTAAGCTGATTTCCCCTTCGAGAGGGGCTTCACGAATAAGCAGCTATTTTGGCCCAAGTCGAGGCACCGCTGTACCTGCACCGTGAGAAAAGGATAGGGAGTACCTCCTCTAGGTATTATATTATATAATAGCAGAACTCTTTGTTCACAACAAGCCGTGCAAATAACAGTAACAGGTGTCCTCTGTATATGTCATGCGGAACACCTTTTTATAGCCGAACTGCATCAGACTAGCTTCGATATCGCATATGTAGGCTACACTGTAGGACATATGCTGCTGTATGTTGCTAATGGCATCACCAACTGGCTGTCCATAGGTGTCATGAGGTGCACACAGAGCTGCATGAAGTATAAGCTATGAGCCATCAAAATCAGGAAGAGGGTCAGAGAGACCAGAGCTGCATTAGACTAGGCACTGTTATCAGTTTCGTGAAACCTGGCATAGGTTTGCACCTGCCACGAGAAAAATACCATCATAGTTTGGTCCACGTGCAACAATCACTGTGACTTGCACAGGGATCATCATGGGGCTTGAACTCGCATGGAATCGGAAAACGGCTCCAGTCCACAAAGTGCCAAGAGTGAGGGGAGTCAAAGACAGTTCCTTAATAGTCACTGATACTAGCTTTGTGACACCCTGTATCATCATGGAATTTGACAAGTGCACCTACCACCGAAGTTTGATGCATGTGTGATGCTCCATCTGGTGTATGGAGAAGCTCAGAACCACAAGTGCATAAGAGTCAATTCATTTTCGATGCCACTTAGGCCAGTTATCAATTCCATGGTTCAGTTGTATCACATTAAAAGACAAAAGTAAAATTGTTTCTCACCAATTATGGTGTATACTGTTGTTTGAAAGACCACCATATCATTGTAGTGCTGAGATTGGGAAGGGATCACAGTCTCATGGCTACCATATGCTGCAAAGAAATGGGGCAAATAAAGATATAAACTAACAAGAGTGAGCTAGGAATATTTTCACTTTCAGATGTTGCATCTCCACCCATAAGCCATTCTGCTTAGGTATTTTAAAATATCCACTGCGAAATGAGCTATTAAATGACACTTGTTTTGACACTCCTTGCTGAATCTGTAGACAAAACAATTCATCTTCATCCCTATCATCATCATCATCACTTCCAATGTGTGCTATTTTGATAATTTTCTTCCTACCCAAATCTCTGGCTTCAATCTCAGTCTATGCTCTGCATGCATTATCTATAGTATTCCAGTGTATTTGTTGAAGAGAATGTAAAGTCAAGTCAAACATACAATCAGATATTGCTCCAGGCTGGGTTGTGCTGATGAAATATGTTCTTGTAATACTGGCATAAAATATCAGTTATAGCTTACACCAACGTAAGTGAAGTTTAAAAAAATTACATTATTTCCGTCAAATTTTCATTTTATCAATTACAAGTATATATTCCATCGTCAATACTAACCCAGAGCAGGAGCCAATTATGTTTGGCTGGTCTTTTTAGTCTCATCAACAAATGTGTCTCACTAATGCATCCAGAAGATAGAGAATAGCAAGTATAGCCCACTGTTGCATCCAAAAGTATCAATATATTGTTGGGATACCAGAAAAATTCACTACTTCCCAAAAAACTTGTTTTGAGACAATTGAAGACAAAGGTTTAACATTGCACTTTCTTATATGATAGTGAAGAGAGATCCTGGCTTCCTGGCTCATTATGAATCTTTAGGACTAAATTGACTTTACCAGGCAAGAGAACATTTTAAACGCTACTTAGTGGTGTAAGTAATTATCCACAACCAAAACCACAAAAAGTGGACTTACAAGGGAACCTCTTGAAGTGTCACTGGAAGTTCATGGTCAATTTCTTTTCTCAGGTTCCTTATCAGCTAGAAGGAAAACACCCTTCCAGAGTAATCCTCAATCCCAAGCATTTTCAAAATAGAGGTCAAAAGGTCAAGAATTGACAACTTTATGAAGGCCCTGAGGAAGCTATCATTAGGGCTATCTGCGAGATTTTAGGGATCTAGAGGTTTCTTGGGATGGGGAATACAGTGGCAAAAACTGAAATTGTGAATTATGCAAATTAAGGGTACTTCTCAGGGAAGGGGATGAGGGCGGGTGGGGGGACAAAAATTACTACAGTATAAACAAAGTATTTTCTATTTCTTACGTCTTTAAACAATGACTGGACACCCAAGTTGGTGAATTTCATGAACTATATCATGTAAACATGAATTATGTAAAATTTCTGAAACACTCCTCTTGACGAAATTCACCAACTTGGGTGTCCAGTCACTGTCTAAAGACGTAAGGAATACAAAATACTTCGTTTACAGTAATTTTCGTCCCCCCACCCCTCATCCCCTTCCCTGAGAAGTACCCTTAATTTGCATAATTGACAATTTCAGTTTTTGTCACGGTATTCCCCATCCCATAAAACCTCTAGATCCCAAAAATCTCGCAGATATCCCTAATGATAGCTTCCTCAGGGCTTTCATAAATTGGTCCATTCTTGACCTCCATATCTCAAAAACGCTTGAGATCGAGGATTTCTCTGGAAGGGTGTTTTCGTTTGCCTTCTAGCTGATAAGAAACATGGAAAAAAATATTTGACCTTGAACTTCGAGTGACACTTCAAGAGGTTCGCTTGTTAGTGTGTTTCACTCAAAGATTTCTGCTATAGATTCCTCTAGATACATAACTGCTAAGAAAAAGTGAAGCCAGTTTGTGCCAGGGGTTTATGCCAGTCGCCCAAAGCGAAGATGGAGGCTTTGGGCGACATGGATCAATCTGCCGTGGTGGCCTGTACGTAGTTGGGCATCTTCAAGGGATGCCCCGCGCCCCTGGAAACGTCCCACTGCGGTCCGGCCCATCAGCACAGGGGTCGCCCCTATGGCCGCTTCTGCTGCCCCGCCCAAAGTAACGATGACGCCATCTTTACTTTGGGCGTGATTGGCATCACTTTGTTTGTATGGAAAGGGATAGCGAATTATGTATCTAAAGGAATATATAGCATATATCTTTGGTTTCACTTATATGCCCACGATATACAAGTTGACCATAAAGGGGCCGTGCAGACGGGCCAAGCCCAGCCGCGGCCGCGACGGTTCACACCTGGCAAGCCACAGCCAGGCCACGGCTTACAAAGTAGGCCAACTTCCTGGAAGTTGGCCAGGGCCACGGCCAAGGCCGGCCCGTCTGCACGGCCCCAATGTCCCATTCTATAAGATAGCATGACTATAGGTGAACTAAGTTGCTTAACCCAGATATGCAGAGCCCCTATAGGGGACACCTGCACAGTTGTTACATTTTAATTTTTTTGCGCAGGTTCTTCTGCTGCTAAAGAGCTGGCAGTAGTCACGGGGGCTTCAGTAAAGTCACAGCTAATGAGACAAGTTCAGACTTGCGCAAGATTGCTTTAGCCTTTAAAGATACAGCTATTTGAATTTTTTTAAATGGCTGCACCTTCATGTTCCCAATATGATTAGTAATTAATTCTTGAATAGAGATTAGTGTTATGAGTAATTTATTGTTTGTAAATATTGTAATACAGTAAGACTTCTATAAGTCGAACTTCTCTAAGTGTAAGTTCTCTATAAGTCGAAGAAAATGATGAGCTTGGTTGGTCACAATGTAAAATAATAGGAGATAAACTTCCCTAGCTCGAATTTCCATAACTCGAAGTGCAGGCAGGGCCTTACGATGGGATATCAATGCATTTTCAGTCTCCCGAAGTCCAAGTTCATGTTGGCGAGTACGGAAAATTGTCTCATTTCCCAGCCAAAGGGTTCAGAGTAGGCCACATGTATCATCAGTGAATCAAGTATTGTCCCGCCATGCGGGTTACAGTCTGGCCAGGATAACTTTGACCTCGCTCGTTAACCATCGACTACGCTTTCCT
>JYFJ02008862.1:0-11259 GCA_000934665.2 Catajapyx aquilonaris | reverse complement strand
CGACCTTGGACCTTCTTCACCACACCTTCCCTGTTCCCTCCACCCTCCTCCTAATTAGGTCCATCCTGCCCCGCTTACCCCTCCTCTACATCTGGCTGTGACCCCGCGTAGCCGAGTCCTTCCTGATATCCTGCAACCCTATTTACCCCAATTTGGAACTTGAACTTGAGACCCGGAGTGAGGACCCCAATAAATACCAGGCGCGCTTCATGATAATGAGCCACCTACAGAATCAGCACTGCAGGAACGAAATTGAAAATACGAGGCAGAAATACCGTATTGGGAGGGAAAGCTAGTCGCCAAAGTGGCGACTAGCCATCTTTATTCAGTCGCCAATGGATAACCTAAAGTCGCGAAATGCGACTGGCGACCGGTTAATTTCGAACCCTGCTTACGAGTGAGGTCAGTCGAGAAAATAATCACCCGTGTATACGCTCAAATCATCGTACCTCCAGTGACATCACAACGACATCTATTGACCAATTCTGAAACCTGAATTGTTAGCATGAACAGAAAACATGATTTTACAAAATGTTTTTTATCCCTCCTGTAAAATTTGGTCTTGAGGAGTTACGAGGTTTTGATCGCCGGCCGACGATGTGATAATGTATCAATATGACATTTTTTACCAGAAATGCAGATGAGAATGATTTAGGGCTCCTTTTGTATGTAATAGGATCAACATCTCAAATGGAAAAGTCCAAATTGTGTCATTTATCATGTTCTCTGCGTGTACGCTTATCTTGAATGAAACTCGAGGAAGCCATTATCATTTGTATTGTTACAAAAAAAGTATGTTTATAGATTTAGCTAATGGCATGTACTGTATATGGTATGCATGACTCTTAGATGGGCAAAAAATTGTCTGAAAATTCCATAATGTGAAAATCATTCCAACAGAGACCTGCATTATAATTTTGTAGGAAATGAATTGTGACAACACAAGTTCTCTAAGGGCCAGTTGCACCGGCCTCAGTATAACTTAGAACCTCGGGTATAACAAGAATTGCCATAGCCCAATCATTGTTGGTCAACAATGATTGCTATGGCAATTCTTGTTATACCCGAGGTTCTAAGTTATACTGAGGCCGGTGCAACTGGCCCTAAATGAGATTATCAAGATCTTAGTTTGGATTTTTATTGCGAATTAAACTTTTCTCTGCAGGGCCTTGGTGTGCTGACAGAGCTGCGCTCCTCCTCATCATTCAAATAGAAAAACTCAAAGTGAGAACACCATATGAGCGCCACTACTTACTGCTTTCAATGACCTCTACAATCATGGTTGCTGTCAGGTTAGTTTATGCTCCAACTCAAAGATCTCAAACTCATTGTCCATAAGCCACTTGGACATCATGAGACTAATTTCTAGGTACAGTGGGCTTCAATGTGCTTGTTTTATTTGGTAGTACATGTCGTGCCTAACACATGTGAGATTGGCTTCTGAATACTTTTGTTCAGGCCTGGCATGCTGTTTCAAAACTTGATGTATCCGCTCATTGACAAAAATGCGTTTGAGACCTTATGCTATAATCAATTTCTGGATTAATATTCAAAGAATAGTAAGCACTTTAATGATGTCATGCAGGGCAGTATGCGATGAAGTTTTCCAACAATATGGTGAACAGGAGCGCATCTACCACTTTGCCAAGCCAAAAGTAATCCGCTTGCTTGAAATCCTAAGGCAGTTCAAGCCTGAGCTGCCAAAAGCCCAGAAGGATGGCAAGTTAAAAGAAGAGATTACTGCTGAGGCAGTTGGAAGAAATTTTGCAGGCAAAATGTTTCAGGGTGAGCCCCATTCCACATCTAATAGTTGTGACAAGCCCATGTGCAATGATGTAGCCAGCACTGCAAGGGATTCTCAGAGTAATGGGAGTGAAGAATTGCTACGACCAAAGACTTTTAGAAGAGAAGGATGGAGCAAGCAAAGAGGAAGGGGATTAGAGGTGCAGTACTTAAATGATATGAACACAAAGCTCTGCCCCACATGCATTCCTTTAATTACAAGCATTAATAAAGAAGAGAATGATGAGGAACTTGCAGCTGTGTGCAATGGTGTATGTGGCAATTCACCAGAAGAGAACCAAATTACTTTGATCAATTACATGGAAACTGAATCTCCCACTTCAAATTCCATATATGAGACAGCTAATGGCTTAGTTGAAGCATCTCTTGGAGTTAATGCCAAAGTGTCTCTTCAAGCTAATGGTGAAATATCCCTTAGTGTCAATGGCAAGCTAGAAAGTGAATGCTTTGACAAAGCTGAGAATTTACTTGATTCAGGCTCTCTTGAGAAAGCCATTATTGAGCCCCAAATAATTGAGGGCATTGAATCAAAGAGTCCAGAAGATGAGGTACCTAGTCCAGAAGGAGTAATTATGAGCTTCAAAGGAGTACCACCGAACCACTTCCGAATGGCTGGGAGGAGGAGGAATGAGAACGAACCCAGTAAGATGTGTTACAACCCAGATGATCCTGATGCACTCTGTGCCATTGTCTTTGTGGAAAAGGATTTCACTGCTAAGATCCTGTATCACCTATTGAAGGTCCGGTTGTATTTTTAATATTTCTGCACACTATGATTGCTGTGGTTTAGGAAGCATGATTGTTTTTCATTGCAAGCTAATATTATGCCTTACTGCCTGAGACAGACTAATATTATGTTACTGTGTCATTTCAAAGCGGAGGATTACTATCAATGGTGAATTTTTAGATAGGCTATTGAGAACTAGTTGGAATAATTGTGAACAGATCTCTTTATTAAATATGATTAAGTTAATTTTTTAGACACAAATGAAACATGAAGTTACAAGAGTAATTTTGAAATCCGTGACATGAGTGAAACTTGTTTTGTCTATTGAGTCAAGATGGTAGTTATCCTCAAGTATGGATTAGCCACGCAGTGGATCTGTATGGTCATGTCAAGACGTCATTTACTGTAAAGGGACACAGATTGATTTGTGGGTTGGGCACTAAAAATGAAGCAAAAACCTTCCCTGTAGTGAATCCATTTTTCCCAAAACAAAACCCAGGGTGAGAGGTGAAAGTCAGCTGAGAAGCACTGGCTGCTGTGTTAGCGGAACTTGAACACTGATGACACTAACAAAGGAGACTAACAGCAGTAGCCACATTCCATTACCTGGCATCTCCAAGGGCTCATCAGGTGAAGGACAGCTATTGCCACCTCTTAAGCTGTTGCAAACCTTTTGCTTATACAGTAAAACTTCTATAAGTCGAACTTCCCTAAGTCGAAGTTCTCTATAAGTCAAAGAAAATGACGAGCTTGGTTAAACTTCCCTAACTCGAATTTCTATAACTCGAAGTTCTCCATAACTTGAAGTGCAGGCAGGGCCATACGATGGGATATCAATGGAATTTTCAGTCTCCCTAAGTCGAAGTTCATGTTGGGGAGTACGGAAAATTTTCTAATTTCACAGCCGAAGGGTCGAGAGTAGGCCACTTGTACAGAAAGGCTCAATTTCCAGATCTCCGTCTACCAGATGTACCAAAAGAAGTGCTTGACTCGATTGTGACAATTGAATCCTTGAATCTAAACTTAGGCAAATGTCCACAACAGAGTTTTTTTTACACCACAACAACGAGGGACATTGTGTGTGTGATAGTGACAGTCATTTTTAAGTTTTAAACACCTTTCGTCGCTGGATATAGAGGTAGGCTTCCTTATAGAGTTACGTGCTTTTAAAAAATCCAAACTTCTCTAACTCGAATCTTCTATAACTCGAAGTTTTTTTCCGCTCCCATGGAGATTCGACTTATAGAAGTTTTACTGTACTCTATTTTGAAATTTATGTAGATGTTAGAAACATTCCTTGGAATAGCTTTTATTCTTCCTCCTACATCAGAGAAGGGAAGTTAAATCAGCACTCAAGATTTTTTAAATGGCTGACATTGAATATTTTCTTATTGTTTATATCTGGTGACCATCTGAGTATATGACAGATTTGGGCAACAAAAGTGAACATGGGCTTAACTCTTTGACTGCCGCTACTCCCACCGGATGACTCATGCATGACTTAAAAAATTGCAATAAAATGGAACTTGATATCACTTGGGAAATGCAGGCAAGTGGTAGAACATAGTTAACTGCTACTAGGATGTTTGAATTTTGGTTTAGGACTTCGTCTCCACCTTGGTCATCCTGGCTCCCAGTTGACTGGCAGTAAGTGACGTCTGGTGCTGATAGCAGATGGGTGTAGAGGTGGTTTCTTGTTATTTTCAACTAACATTTGGCATGTTTTGGGGCATAGATGTTTCTTATGTTCAGGCTACATGAATGCATTCGACAGCTAAATGGTTTTACCCTGTGAAGAAAACAGCAATTTATATATTTCCAATGCTTCACAACACAAGTTTGAATGAGTCTTTCAGCATCTTGATTGTAATTTTTCAGGACTTAAGCCGTTGTGATCCAGACTTTGCCTTCCTGAGTCCCCAGTACACAGTCCATCTCCGTGCTGACCTGAGTTCCGATTCAAGGGAGGCTGAGCTGGAGCATAGGAAGCAGGAAGAAGTACTTCGCCGCTTCAGAATGCGTGAATCCAATCTGCTTGTGGCCACCAGTGTGTTGGAGGAAGGGATAGATGTTCCTAAATGCAATTTAGTGGTTCGCTTTGACATCCCAGCCTCTTACCAGTCTTATGTCCACTCAAAGGGAAGAGCTAGGGCTCAGGATGCTGAGTTTTGCATTCTAGTTGCTAAAACTCAGACTGATCGATTTCTCAATGACCTGGCACAGTACTACACCATAGAGGAGGTAAGTTTCACTTTTCTTGATATATTGAATGATATTGATATAGAGCATTTATGAAGAGCTGGGGAGATGGGAGAGGAAGGGTGTAACTGGTCACTGGCAGTATTGTAACTATGATCATAATGATTGTGGACTGGAAGCATGCTGTTAATGTTGTAATAATGCCTGGTCTTTCAGCTTCTGCTTAGGAAGTGCCAGTACCAAGAACCTACACCTGAAGAAGAAGCTACAGCTGACTTTTATGATAACCTCCTTCCTGCGTTTTGTCCTGGAATGGAATCAGAATGTGGTGAAGAGTCTACTGCAGAAGGTGCAACCCGCATCACAATGGCATCTGCAGTGGCCCTAGTTAACCGATACTGTGCGAAACTTCCTAGTGATACATTCACCCGCCTCACCCCAATCTGCCACATGGAAGAAAAGCCCATTGGAGACAATGTGTGGTACCAGTGCCACCTGCAACTGCCTATCAACTCTCCTTTGAAGAGGACTGTTGTGGTGAGTTTCATTCATTTGTTGACTTAAAAATACCATCCAAGCTTAACATTAGGCAAGTTCCAGAGTATCTGACTAAAATACATGGGGAAACCCAGGGATTAAGCTGCCGCTCGCCTTTTTGCCAAAAGGCAAAGACAACCTAGATTTGGCTAGAAAAAATCCCAGAAAATTTGTCGAAAAGCCCCAAATAAAAAATAATAATGAAAGGGAGGGTTCAGACATTTTGCATGTTGTGCTCCCAAGATAAAGAAATACTCACAGATATGTTCCAAATATATGGTCAATTTTGGTAGCAAATGCACCATGCACATATCTGGAAACATCATGGAAAAATTTTCTTTATATGCTAGTGTCTTCTCTGGAAATTGAATTTTTTTTTGTGAGGAAGTCAACTTCCTCAGGAATGATAATAATCAAAGAATGGATTTCTAGGTTCTAAAAAACCCTCAAATAGTAGGCATTTAGGTGCTGAAAACAGTTAAAATAGGTTCTTAATATAATATATTATGTATTATATATAATTAATATATAAATAGGCACTTATTATAATTATAATATACAGGGTGTCTATTGTAACTCTGCAAAGACTTTCAGGGATAATAGAGGGGACCAAGACAAGTATTTTGGACATAGGAACCGGTGTCCGGAAACGCCATCTAGAGGGGGTTCATAGACAAGGAACGGGTGCGCTCAGACGCGTCAGGCGAGAGGCGCTAAGAGAGCGGACTGTTTTGTTGATAGATGGCGCCCAGTTGTTGCCAGGTTATGGCGTATCGCGTCGTTGTACGCAAACAAAAACGCGATACTCCATAACCTGGCAACAACAGAACCGCTGTTGACTATCCGCGCGTCTCCTAGGAGGCATACTTTAGCTGCTAGATGGCTCTGCTGTTGTCAGGTTATGACACATTGCATCGTTGGTTACTATCCGAGCGCCATCTATCAACAAAACAGGCCGCTCCCCTAGCGCNTTCCGGACACGGGTTCCTATGTCAAAAATACTTGTCTTGGTCCCCTCTATTATCCCTGAAAGTCTTTGCAGAGTTACAATAGACACCCTGTATATAATAATATTGGGTAGTGCTGACCTTCTCGGTATTGCACGGACCTTTATTTATTTTGCAATTATTTACATACACACTTATGTTTTCGTCGCAACGCCCTGGTCCACGGGCGTGTGGGGAAGGGGAGGTTCCCAAGGGAGGGTGCTCTTAAGTAGTTTCTAGTCATTGCAGACCCTCAAAGCACCAGAGCTTTTCTCTTGGCCCTGGGCAGAGTAGGAAGTGCGAGTCTGCCTGGACATGTCGGGTGAAAAGCAGAAAAAGATCCGACCAAGCAGAGGTGACGGGGACGGGATTTGAACCCTGCACCTCCTGCTTGGCTGGCCATGAAGTCATTGGTCATGAAAGTAAATGACCAATGACTTCATGTGCCATTGGATCAGAATGGATCACATGTCACTGGAAGTGTCTTGATCCCGGAGGTGAATTGCAATTTATTCGTAGCCTCAAAAAAAGAGAGCACGGGCTATGTACTTGTACCATTATCATCTAATATTCTAAATAGCTACGCTAAAAGCAACTGTTGGAGAGTAGCCTACTGTATCTCCTACACAGTATAATTAGCATGAAAAAGTATCAAAATGTAATGGACATTCAGTTGGAACCCACTCAGCATGTGCCACCTGCTGCTTGGAATTGTTGTCAATGTATCATAATTGTGCCAAACCTTCCCTTTCCGAACTGTCTGCGAATTTTTTTTAACCTTCGGAAATCGTCAAGCAGGCAGTGACCAAGCCATCCATCAACTTTCAGGCCATTATTGGCCTGCTATATTTTGACTAGACAAGCTAATGATGAGCAAATTGGGCAGACTTGTCTCATTTTAAAAAATGCATTTCCCCGCACAGGTCGTTGGATTCGATTTTATATGTCAATGACAGTGTGCCGAGGAATGTGGGGGAAAGTCTGCATATTTTTCCGCCCATCCGGGAAGCAGTAATAATATTTTGAAAGGAGGAGGCACAAAATACAGGGTGTATCGGAACTCTACCATAAGCCATATGCCAATGGCGAAATGGTCAGCAGATGATCATTTACAGTATCGGAATCATAGGTCTGGGCCGCCGCATGACCGAGATAATTGACCTCAACCAATAGGTATAAAATATCCTGGCAGGTACGCAAACCTTCAGCCGCCAATCACATCACAGGTGAAGGTCGCAGCTATTTTCTGGGGGGCTACTGCCACACTGCTATTGGGGTAGTCACTAAGGGCTCTTAGAATGCAGTTCCCCCCAGATGCACTGCTATTCTACAATCACGCTTAAGCGCAATCGCTACTTCGCAAATGATCAATTATCTACGTGATGTGGCTGCCTAGACATGATGACCCCTCTACATATAATGATGCTCTTGTGCCCCTTATGCCATTGGTACATGGCTTAGGGTAGAGTTCCGATACACCCTGTATATGGGTGAGTGGCCTTCCGTTCGATTTGCCTGAAAATTGGATATGTTGTACCCCAGACCATCCTGATCAATGTTAGATAGGGACATTTCGAGGTAGGACCTACAGGGAGCGTGCTATTGACCTCTGAAGGTCATATGGGATATGATCTGGTTTTCCGTTCGATTTGGCTGAAAATTGGATGTGTTGCAGCCCAGACCATCCTGATCAATGTTGGATAGGGACATTTCGAGGTAGGACCTACAGGGAGCATGCTAATTGCTATTCATCGAAGAGGCTAGAAGACTGCTGTGAGAGAAACCTCGCTTCCTTACATTGACCCAAAGAATGTTGAAGTGCAGCTGGAGGAAACTCCAGATGACAACCTTCAAGGAGTAGAATTTGAACCAGATGAATAGGTAATAAAGATTAATAGATAATTTAATGCAATAACCATTGAGTTCCTCAGACTTATTGTAGTCTACTACTCCCCCTATTACCTTCGGAGGTCATTAGCATGCTCCCTGTAGGTCCTACCTCGAAATGGCCCTATCTAACATTGATCAGGATGGTCTGGGGTACAACATATCCAATTTTCAGGCAAATCGAACGGAAGGCCACTCGCCCATACATTTTGTGCCTCCTCCTTTCGTTTTTCACATAAGAAAAAGGCCTAAGTTTCAAGCAGGAATGGCCACAGGCATGGCCCTTTTCTGAGAATTCTGGAGGGTTGGTGGACATGAAGTCACAAAACATGGGTTGTGTGATCTGGAGCAGCCATAAACTAGACCTTCGCTCAACAGGCCATGCTTTTCCCCCCTCTCTCCTCCTACCCCCAGACCGCCCCTTTCCTCCTTAAAAAATCTATCCTAGCCAACCCATCTTTTAGACCTTTTCTCAACGATTGAAAAAGTTATAGCATGGCTCTGTCCATCTGTCTGCCTGTAAACAGGTATCAGGGGGTAGGAGGAGGGAGGAGGATACGAGTGATCTGGGGGAGGGGGCGGTGAAGGTGACTTGTGCGGTTAGAGGGAACCCGAAACTCTAGAATCGAAAAAAAGTCATAGCATGGCTGTCTGTCTGTCTGATACCTATCCACAGACAGACAGACAGCCATTCTATAAGACTGTTCTTCTCGAAAAAGTCCAGGTAGTGGTTTGACCCCTCTTGGGGTATTGCAAGGACCTTTATTATTAACTTCATATACATTGTACATGTACAACTGGAACCTTTAGCAAAGCGCCCGGGCCCACGGGAGAGATGAGTGGGAGGGAAGGTGCAAGGTGCAGTGCAATGTCTCATATGGTCATTTTTGAGTTCCCCCAGGTGGTTAGTCTAGGAATCCCACCCGAGAGGAAGCCAGAGACGACCCAACTCTGCACGATATGAAGGGGGGGAATGCCCAGGCTTGGGATCGAAACACAGGACCCTTAGGGCCGGCACAAACGAGGAAATGTGGCAGCAACTTGTTACCTGCCCACCCACCCAGGACAGCACAGCGCATGCGCTCTCCTGGGGCAATCTGCGCATGCAGATTTCTCACACGCTAGAAATTTGGGCGTGCTGCGCTTGGCTGGCTGGACCACGACACTTGTACCCACTAGTGGGCAACAGGAATACTTGGATTATGCTTGAAAGTTGCCTCACTCCCACATTTTCTTGTTAGCCTTGTAACATCCTTACATCAGTGGGCGCGTACTTTTCCGCAGCGCTACTGCGCCTCCCCTTTCTCAGGAAGAATAGGTTACAGGGGCCTTATGATGCATCATGGTGAGAATTCTAACCTGTATGTTTGACCCCACCCTATTGTTATGCTCAAGGCCATGCTACTGCAGTGATATCATTTCGGCCATGGGACAAGGCCTTCCCTGTTGTAGTATAGAGACTGCTCTGCTCTGGTTCTTTGCTGTTTTGTCTAGGTCAATGCAGAGAGCAAAATCTGATTTCACATCTAGGATAATTCATGATTAGCTTTCTCACCTGTGCTACAGGATTGGCTGGTTTAAACCACATTGGTTTAAACCATGGTTTAAACCACGGTTTAAATCAAGTGGTTTTTTAAAAAAAAACCATCATGGTTTTTTTAATGAAAAGTAATCCCAATTACTGCTAAAATTTCCCTTCCAAAGCTGAAGGGGAATCCCCACTTCATGGGAAATCCGCTTTAGCAATATCCAATCATACATTGCAGTGGTTGCACCACATTGCACTCTTCTTTCCTGGTGTACTGAAGCAAAGAGCTGTTTGTGAAATTTAATGGCAGAGTGTAGACCTGTTTGGCTAAGTTCACCAATTTAATATGGCTGGTAGAAAACGTGATATTGTTTGGATGTCATTTGATGAAGTTAAAAAGGAAGCAAGAAAAGGTGTAAGGGCCAAATGTAAAAAAAAATGTGGCTATGAACTAGAGGGCCAAGTAACCAGAATGAAAAATCACGTATCAAAATGTGCATATTGTCGCTGGCAAGGAAAATGCTGTGATTGTATGCATGTAATGTATGTATACGTATGTATGTATATTGTATAGTCATTTATCATTTTATCTTTTAATGTTTAAATCATTCGTAAGGCTGCTGGAGGCATAGAAGATAGACTGTTAGTGCTTTTTGAACTCAGGTTAAAAGTTAAGTTAATTAGTTTTAGTATTGTACGGTATTATTATACAATTCCACTATTTTGTTATTTGTTTACTTATAGGGTCATTCCATGTCAGTACATCCAGCCATGTCACCCACCATCTCAGATTTTCTTGAAATTTTAACTGGGCAAACTGTGTACTGAGAAACTAATATCCTGAAAATTTTAGCCTCCTAGCTCTTATAGTTCTTGAGCTGTGGCCAGGGAAATGAGGGTGAAAATGGCTACAGCAGAGTTGTGAAGGCACGGCTTGTTTTTCAAAATATTTTATTGTGTGTTAACTAATTGGTGTAGAAAGTTGAAAATATTTGTACTTATGCACAGAAACCTTCCGATTCCAAAAATGCTGTCAGATTTGTGCTGAGATCATATCTTCACACATTAATCAATAACATTTGTTGGCATGACCTTGAAACTTTCACAGCTCATTCCCAAAATGTGTATCCTCAAATTTTAATGAAATTGCACCAAAAGAAAGGTCTTGAAGTCTACTTTCAGGAGGTGTAAAAATTTGTCTGTGTATTTTGGGTTTTCACCTTGATAATGGTACATTAACACAAAGTGTCAATCAACAAAACTGTTCTATTGACACACGCCTTCAGATTGCTATGAAATTTTCCAGGTAGGTATAAGGTGAAGTGGGGTAAGTGCATACACGGGGTAAGTGCATATGTTGTGCCGCCATATTGGAATGAAAATGGCTGACGACACTAAAACACGGGGGATGTTATGTGCAGCTACACAAAAGAGTGCCTGACGCATTTTGGTGTCGTCAGCCATTTTCATTCCAATATGGCGGCACAATATATGCACTTACCCCGTTTATGCACTTACCCCACTTCACCTTAATTATTTTTGTAAAGACACAACACCAAATCAAAACTTATTTCAACTTACATGTTAGGGGT
>JYFJ02008861.1:0-11239 GCA_000934665.2 Catajapyx aquilonaris | reverse complement strand
TTTTTTTTTTTTTTTTTAATGAGAGAACTTTATGCTGCCACCCGAGCCGGACAGGTCTTTGGGGAAGGAGACAGACTAAGAGAGATACCATATATAGTCTTTCCTCTCTTCTTTTCTTCGAGTCTTCTGGTAGTCAGATAGCCACAGTTATTGGCTCTTTATCACGCAAACAAACCATAATTTTACACCCTTCCATTGCCTGTATATGCAAGGGAATGAGCTGTTGCATTAAATAATGCTTGGAATGATCTCTGCATGTGTATATATCTGAACGCTTTTTCCCTCGTGCGAAGAACGGGTATTGCAGCTTGTAGGCCTAAGCATATAAGTGGCCAACAAAGAGGCCTATTAGATGTACAACTGTAATTTGGATCACCCTGTGGCCTAGTCCAATAATAGGATTACATATATCTCTGCAGGCTTTGTTGTACTTGTCATTATTGGATCACCCTGTGGCCTAGTCCAATAATAGGATTACATATATCTCTGCAGGCTTTGTTGTACTTGTCATTATTGGATCACCCTGTGGCCTAGTCCAATAATAGGATTACATATCTCTGCAGGCTTTGTTGTACTTGTCATTATTTATGACAATGGTCCTGTGCAGTTTGTGATTGGTGGACAGCTGCAGAGTCTGCTTCCACTTTCCGAAAACCCTTGAACTGCATAAGGACTATCAGGTAGGTGGTGACTGCAGCTGTGATCTGAAAGAGAAGGAATAATGAGTCGATTGTCATGAGCCATGCTGCAGAAGTGACAAACTCACCGAGGTGAGCAGACCCCGGTTGATGGTGAAGAAGTTGGCAGCAGTGATCTGCACTGGTGGACCACACATCCTCTGGATCAGGGCCTGGACCTGGCATGGAAATACATTATTTGCATACACATTACACGCTATTGTGTGTATATAGGCTACAGGGTGCTATGAATATTATGGAACTCCCTCCGCACCAACCTGTGCCCTGCAGTCCGGACTCATCTTCAGTTGACGGACACCAATCAGGTCTTTCAGGGAATTCGAGGACTGAAATATTAGTCAAAGGAGAATCATTTCAAATGGAGGAAGACACAGTGAATCCAGCTGCATTGAATGAATATGCCAATTGGAGGTTGCTGAAATGCACAAAGTTCCTTCACTCGATTCCCTGTATGTGAATGCGGGGAATTTGTGATACACACATTCGCATACCATAAGTATTCATATTCTTTACGTATAGGTATGAGGTATGTGACTATACGTTAAGTGGGGTCCCGCATATAAGTTATACTTTGTGTTGCATCACGCTTACGTTCGCATCGGTTGAAATACATACGGTCATGCAGTTCTTCATGAATTATGTTCGGGGGNAGGGGGGGGGTCCCATGCCGGAAGAGTAATTCAAACTTCCAGTACCTAATATATGGACATCACAGCAGTCCAGTGGGACTCTCACATAAATAATTAAGCAGTAATGATAATATTATTATCTAGTTACATAACGTAATAAATGTCATAAAAACACGCCACGATAAATACAGTACTCCATCACGCAACACGTTGGTGCTAATTAGTAGTGTTTCGCACGCACCTTCTGGCTAATGTCTCCAATCAATATAGTGGTGAAGTACACAATAAGGAGAGTGCAGGAAGTTATCGCTGCCACCATCACAGTGAGCATATGAGTGAATAGGCTCAGTTGCGTGAGTAGCACGAATGCGTCAATCACTATTTCCAAGATGCACGAGAGGTACACGAGACATGTGGCCAGTCCGTATATTCTGCTCACTTCTTCGGCCATCATTGTCACGCAGGGACAAAATAATATGCGCGGCCCTCAGCAGCCAAATCACTCTCAGAAGACTTGCGGATGGATTGATTCAGTGAACTGCGATTGTTGATGTCGGAGCAGGTCGATTCGATGGCCTTGTGCACTCTGTCCAGCCTGCGTCCGATGGACACAGAGAAGAAGATCAACTGGCCAGTAATCAGGTATCGAAGGGCAGCCACTCGGAAGTAGACCAGAGAGAGGTAAATTCCGCTCAAGTGATGCCGCCCAAACTTATGAAGGATCGCAGGCAACGTCAAAAATGTGCAAGCCAGCAAAGTAATGGCCACAATATATTCTCCAGGAAATAATTCGCATCTCACGACTGTTCAGTTGGTGTGATGCAAGATGTTTGCAATCCAGGTCTTGCAACTTGTCCAGTAACCTCCTGGCGTTCTCTCCGTTGAGAATGATGAAGGCGATGTTGGTCAGAGGGATTATGAATGAGCACACATAATTAACGAGAAATGCGTAGTCCATGGTAGTTACGAATGCGCCTCTGAATAAGAAACGCTCGTATTCCGGATGAAACTGGGATGAAAGTCAAATGCAAGTGTCATGAAATACGCGATGACTAAGAAGGCATTCAAGAAGGTGGGCCAGGTGTACCAGAGGCTGCTTTTCTTCGGGTAGAGAGGACACGTCCACAATCCAAATGCGGACGAGGCCTTTGCCAGAGGGACAAAGGACCAGTAAACATCTTGGACCACTGCATGCGTAGCCATGATTCGGACCATCTTCACTGGTCCAATTAGATCAGATCTTCTGAAGATTTGGTTATAGAATCTATTGCGCATCATATACACGCTTGGCTTGTCGCACACATTCGTCTTTGTTGGACTGGTCACTTACGGTACTTGAGAATAACTGCTGTGCATCCATAGAAAGTGTGACATTGATAAATAGCTCAATTTGTTGATTCATTGCTGGTGTCAAAAACACAAGTGAAAATGGATATTGAAGGTAGCTATATTGCTTGGGTATATAATGTCCCACATCTCACCACACAATGCTGGCCATCAATGTGCGGACCGCCACTATTGTTGGTTTCTGCGAAGCATGTTATGTTGACAGAATGTCGCATATCTGTTTAAAATGCTATAAGGCTTTCTTTGTTAAGACAGCTTCGGTAATAGGAAAAGACTAATGAATGTTTCAGCTCAGCACCAGCGTCTCTAATCTAGTGTGCGAGACAATGGCGTACAATGGAGTACGGCGTATAGAAGTTGCATACTAATTTTGGCCTATACGTATTTCCAACCTGCAATATTCATGACAGTCCTCCTCACTTTTACTCCCTTTTGTCGAATTATTGCCCCTGTCTCACGCGCATCACTACTCTTTTCTCAGGTGGAAATGACCAGAGATAATATTGGTTGACACTGGTAACAACTTTAATATATTAATTAGGCGTGGAAATATTGTAAAACTTAGCTGATTGGAGTAGGCCTATAGGAAATAACCGTATGATGGGCAAAAGAGATGCCATGATTTGGGTATACGGTTCGTACTGTACCACATTACAAGACATGCTAATACTTTGGAATCTGAATTAACCAAACCAAACCTGAAAAGGCAGTGTCCAAATAATCGAAAATTTTCATATGCATATTGGGGACTCATCAAGGAGTGGAGAGGGGAGGGAGTGGCGCACAATCAAATGCAACAAGGATAATAAAATGTATTAACTATGCATTCAAATTATTCACGTTTAATAAGAAAAGCAATAGCCACGTCCAAACCATTTTTGGGGGTGTGACCCAGTGGGAGTCCAAAAAACATACGTTGATGTGAATATCCTCAGAGTGCTTGCAATAAGGGGAAAAAAGTGGCAATAAATGGCGGAAAGTAGTACAAGGGTACAGTGTGTGAGAAACGGAACTCTGATAAGTCTTATGCAATGAAGGAGTGCATAATTTTGATTTGAGTGAAACGGAGAAACATTTTTCAAACTGTCTGTTAAAGTTGGCAACAATTCGGAACAACAGCAGGTATTTACAAGACCCCTTTTGAAGCCTAAAAAAGCAACTGCTAAAAATATGGAACTCACTTGTCAATATCAACAATAAATGGGTACATTTTTGTCGAAACTGGGATCACTATCTATGTGGGTACGAGGCCTATTGCAAAATATAGACTGGTCCGATCGGAATGAGAATCCCGCAGGCTATATTGTGAGCCTATACTAGTCGTTATGTCAATGGCCCGGTGCAGTTTGTGATTGGCGGACAGTTGCATAATCTGCTTCCACTTTCAGAACCCCTGAACTGCACCAGGACTATCAGGTAGGTGGTGACTGCAGCTGCGATCTGCACGAAAAGAAAAAGAGAGTCGATTTATTGACGAAGGAATGTTTCAATAATTCAAGCCATGCTGCAGAAGTGACAAACTCACCGAAGTGAGCAGACCCCGGTTGATGGTGAAGAAGTTGGTAGCGGTGATCTGCACTGGTGGACCACACATCCTCTGGATCAGGGCCTGGACCTGGGAACATTAATTTTGCATCCATTGTATCATGAAGGGCGAATTAAATGACTTGTGTCACCAACCTGTGCCCTGCAGTCCGGAGTGAGGTCCAGCTGACGGACACTTATCAAGTCCTTCAGAGACTTGGTGGACTGAAAATATATTATAGTCATATATATAAATATGTCGAGGACACAATTTCGCAGAATCCCTATACTTTGTGCGACGTGTATTAATCGTAGCACATGTGAGAGAGAAGTTATGTCAAGCGGAGATCAATGATCTCAATTAGGACATAAAATCTACATGCTTGTCATATTGTGCTCTTGATGGGAAATTTCAGCCCAAAGCATTTTAATAGAAGAGAAAAACGAAACGTAAATGGTACTTACCTTTTCAGGGACGCTGTCAATTAGGCAAATGGTGTAATAAATGAGGAGAGCTCTAGTTACGACAATTACAACGATTGCAATTTTGAGGGTTGAAGAGAAGAGAGCCCAGAAGTTGATGGCCAAAAAAAGATAGCAAACGGCTTCAAATATGTAAGAAATGAACGTGATGCACGTGACAAGCCCGTAAACTCTGCTCACTTGTCCAGTCAAATCACAGAGTTCCAGATAGGTGTAAACATCCGCTGACAAATCACTCTTAAGAGTAATTAACTCCAGGTCACGTGCAATACGCATGGATCGGTGCAGCCTCATTAGATAAGTGCAGGTTGCTGTTATATTATGATGAACACGATCCAGCTTCCGAGCAATGGCCACTGAGAAGAATGCGAGTTGTCCCGGGATCAGACGTCGGATCATGTACGTGGTGAACCGCACGTAGACTAAATATGATCCAGGAGACATCACTTTAAACAGCGAGTAATGCTCAAAGGCTGCTATCAAGGCGGAATCAAGCACGCAAACGAACGTGATCCTTCGAGATGTCTGTCTCAATGCATCGTTATCATCACTTCTGTGAACAACTGTCCTGTCCAAGTCATGCAAACCGTTGAGAATGATCCGGATTCCGCTTCTTTTACAGATGAACACAGGAAAACTGATCAGAGGCAATATGAAAGCACTGCTGTAGTACACAGCTCCTGCGTACTCGAAAGTTGACAAAAACTGGTTTCTGAACAAGAACTGGTCATACTCATGACTGGAGGCGCAAACAGCAAAGTATCCGATAAGAAGCAGAACCTGCAATGCGGTTGGCCACATGTGAATAACATGATGCGACTGCCTCTTATTCGGATGGAGAGGACATGTCCAGAGTCCGACATAGGCCGAAGCCACAGCCAGAGGACCGAAGGACCAAAACACGTCTTTTACACGCACAACCGAAAGGCGTGGCTTTGAGTTGGTCATATTCGCACTTATATAATGACAACCAAATTGTGCTCCACGACGAAAGTTGAAGCACCACCGCCTACCAAAGAGTGACTGGCATTATTGTTCAATAAAACCAGTTGTAACAGCAAGCCGCAACATGATGTGATCCCCCAACACAAGCAATAAGGTACGCGGTATTGGCATCTCGACAAATAATATTTCATCATCAGGGTTGAACACACTCTGGTATACTATACATGCCACGCCAAGAAGAGCCTTCACTGCTCGAGTATTGTGCGGTTTTTTATATTAATTTATTATCCCGCAGGACAACAGTGCATTATATTTTCACTCAAGCTGGAAAAATGATGAATAGTACCCGCGTTTGTGATCGAATATGACATGTTGTTGTGCTCTAAATTGATCCGCAAAATACAAGAATCGCGCGCAGATAGGCTATATATAATTATACGGTTATCAGCCCGTAACAGAGACACTTTTCACAGGTAAATGACATCAACGGTTTACATGCATGCGTCGTATATGCAGACTCCACCCTTAATTTCTAAGTCATAAACGGACGCCAGGTCGAATCGATGAGAAGAGGTGAAAAGGGAGGTGATGCAAAATGCATAATATTGGTGAGAGACAATCACTTCTTGTCAGCCTCCTATTTATGCGGGAATGACCTTCAAAATTACAATACATAAAATCACCATTGCGTGCATGATCCGGACAAATTACTCACCTTTTGAGAGACGCTGCCAATTAAGCAGGTGGAGAAGCACACGAGAACAATGCGAGTGGCTGTGATTGTTACTGTTCCAATCTTGGATGTCAAAGTCGTTGTGGCCCAGAAATTAATAACAAAAAAGAGGTAGCAAACGATTTCGCAGATGTAGGACACGAAAGTGATGCACATGATCGGCCCGTACACTTTGCTGACTCTTTCAGTCAACTCAACTAGTTCCAAGAAGGAGTTGACCTCCGCAGAAAAGTCACTCTCAGGTGGAGTTAATCTGAAGCAATGCGGATGAGCAATTGCCTCGAATCGCAGCATACTCCTCAGAAACATGCAGGTTGAAGTTATGGTCTGATTAATCCGATCCAGGGTGTGAGCGATGACCACTGAGAAGAAGATCAGCTGGCCAGGAACCACCCGTCGAATCAGATGAACGCTGAACCACATGTAGGTAATGTACATCCCGGATGATGTGACTTTCAATTGGCGCAATTGATGTTCAAAGGCTGCGATCGCGGCGGAATCAAGCACACAAACGAACACGATCCACCAACATGTCTTACTAAACCCATCATCATTGTTCCTTTCGTGAACTGATTTGTGCAAGTCATGCAAAGAGTAGAGGATTTCCCTGATTCCACTTCTTTCGCAGATGAACAGAGGAAGGTTGATCAGTGGCAATAGAGACACACTGATGTAGTACATTGCTCCTGCGTAGTGGTGAATTGCCAGGAACTTGTATCTGAACACGAACTCGTCATATTCGTGGCTAGATGCACAAACCACGAAATAACCGATCAGTAGTGCAAGTTGCAATGCGGTTGGCCATGTGTGAATGAGTCTCTTACTGGGACGATGCTGCAGGGGACAGGTCCAGAGTCCAACCCAGGCAGAAACCGCGGCCAGAAGTCCAAACGACCCAATAACATCCTTTGCTGGGTAAAACATTTTCGCAGTAAAATTATGACAACTCGACTATGCAAATTACTTCTTGACCGACACAAACTGGTGAGAAACTGACAGTGTATAGGCATGTAGCCTTAGGTGGTTGTCAGACATTGTCCTATATGCTCAATAAAACTTGTCATCGACAACTTGTGCCCTTGAATGCACCCAAAGTATTGGCGTCACCATGTAATGCACCATATTTCATCTAAGGAGAGTAACACGCCCATCTCCATACATATCCACTTCTATACATAATGCTAGCAGCACTTTGATAAGAGGAGAGCACTAAGGATTGTGTTGTCATTTATTAGCTACCCATCCGTGAGATGTGAAACTTTTTTTCCCCTTGTGCATGGAAAAGGTCCATATATCATGGTAATCTTTTCATATCTGGAAAGATTACGTCATACATATTTGCATTATTTATACAGCAAAACTACTGTATTTCCAGTAGCCCAAGTCTCTTGTGAGTGGCAAAATCCAGTAAAATCAGTAGAGGAACTCCAGATCATCATCTATCATGGCTCGTTACACTCACTTAACTGGAACGCTTTATTTTGGCAAGGATAACAGCTAGTCATGTTATGTACTATATAACTTACACATAGGCCTACTATACCAGTGGCGCCGAACTCTGTTTAGAAAGGTATGGCGAAACCCTGGAGGGGATACCCACCCACAGAGCTGATTCACTTGGAATTTTAGAGATGCACAAAAGCAATGAGGAAAATGAGGGAGGTGGCAACAACGAGCAAATATTTGTGTGTGTTCAATGTCACACAAGCTTAGGTGAATGTAATCTATGTTGACCTATAATCGATGCATCTCATTCTGGAGAGAGGACAAATTGTGGGAAAGGCGACTGCCATTCCAGTAGCAAAGGATAGCCTGTTGAGAGATGAGGGTGACAACTGCCTCTCCTTGCCAGGCAATTCGAATCCAAAGCCCTTTGCGTCAATCCAAAGCTTTTTGTGTCGGACCAAAACTCTCTTGCGATAGATTTCGGTAGTTTAGAGACAATAATTTAGGTACATTTAATTAGTTTCTTCTGCATGCAGTACAGGCCAACATGACACGAAATTCAGAGGGTCAGAGAACAATAATTTCAATGCTGCCGGTGCACCCTGGAGAAACACTATTGCATCTCTGCCAGATTCCAGCTTTAGTGGGACAACCTTCAGTGATTGGCATATTTGAATTACATTACAAGTTTATTTTCAGAATATTTCAATATGGTTAAATGCCCTACAGAAGCACACGTTCTGTAACATTTAAAAGTAATACAATTCATGAATTTGCTTGGCCAATAAGGCAATAACCATAGAAATAAAAAAATTTCCTATGAAGGGAAAAACCTCACATTAGAAGACAACGAGTGGAATTTTCTTCCCACTGCTAGTTACGGCTAACTTAGCAGTGCCAGTGTTGGCAACGGTACTGCTAAGTTAGCAGTAACTAGCAATGGGAGGAAAATTCCACCCAACAACTTCAACAGAGACACAGATTCTTTATTTTCCAAGGAGGTCAGAATTTAAAAACTTCGCTTACTAATTATTTCTGTAACCTCTGTTCACCTCTCAGATTTGAAATGTGCATTTCCTTGGTTATATTTCCGTGCTGCCAGCCTCTAGTCCTCCGATCCTGTCGGGAACTGAAGTAGGTCAACCTCAGAATACAAAAGAAAACTCTTGACAGTCTCAGGAACTTCCAACTGATCCACAGTGCCCCTGACCAGCTGTCCTGGACGTAGTGACTGCGACAGCGCTCGGCGTATTCCCCACCTGCACAAATGCTTCAAGGTTGGGACACAATCTGCCAAGGGAATATGATCACCACATTTAAAAAACAGTTGAAATAAACACCATATTCACCTTATATGGCATTTAATGACACTTCCTACGGAACGTTGATTTGTCTGCAATGTTCAGAATCAAAAAACTGCAACAAATCACTCCCCCTCCAATTATACTGTACAATTAAATTATGCAGGGTAGTACATAGCCCAAATTGACAGTGCCAAGTGTGGAAATGGGGTAATGTTCATGGATTAGTAACCCCCTGGCAATGTGAATAAGGTCAGCAGCCATCATAACATTTGCACATTGTTAGATTTATTTAGGATACTTCGGGAGAAACTTGTTGTCTAATAACTTTGTCAGGATGAATACAGCCCATGCACCAAGAAGCTCCACCCACAAGCTGCCTGATTTTTTGCATCAATGAAACTTGGGGGAATCTGAACGCACATGGCCATGACACTCCTGCGGTTTAGAGAGGAAACATGTCACTTCAAAGTCGGCTCCAAGTTGCCTCTCTGCATGTTGCATGTTTGCACCTGGCCTTAGACAGATTCCTCGATATCCTGAGAGTAGAAACATTCAATGATGACTCTATCCTGCTGGAACTATGGAATATTTCCACAAGAGGCGAGTTTCCATTATGTCTAGGTTTTGCCCGAGGCAGGTTTGATATCAATAGAGTTGCAGGCAACTCAGGCAGTTGTCATTCACAGCATCCTACCACCCTCACTTTATTGCAATGCCTGCCCAAATTTTTAATTCATGTCGTAAACATAAGCCAGCCAAATAACACATTAACATTAAGTTTTCTCACTCATGCGCTGATGCAGGTCCTCAAAGTCAGCCTTCGTTTCCGTTGCTGCCTCCACTGCTTCTTGAAACCTCCTCACACGATCCTGACCCAAACAATTCCCTCCAAACTCCACTGCCACACTACAAGTGGCCTTCATGAAGGTGGCAAATGGCTCCATGATATCATCCACCACCATCTTCAAACCACCACCATCATCACTTCCAATCAGTACACCTGTCCACCTGTTGAAATTTGAGCAGATGAGCTTAAGCTAGGATGGAAGCCATAGAGAAACACTAAAATCTAGATTATCTAGTTATCAATAGGCACCTGTCGAGAATCTGCTCTGGTGTGGTCCTGGAGAACATCAGGAGGAAGGCCAGGGTTCGGGGGTCACTTATGCTGGCAGCCACAAGTGAATCTGGTACTCCAAAGGTGTTGCGGCTGGAAGTGTAGTCTGGGTCTAGACCTCTAGTCTCCAGCAGGCGGAGGAAGGACATATGTAGGGAATCTGTAAGCTCAGGGCTACCATAATGCCAGAGGAAGAAAGACAGAGGAGGGGAAACATCCAGTCGGGTTGGGTTTATCTGCAAACCTGAAATCCAGACATACATTCCATTAGTGCCAGATGACGCACATCTAATTCAGTTAAACACCATACCTGCGTCCAAGTATGACTTGAGTGCATCGAGCTGTTTCTCTTGATCATGGGACCCAAGTAGAAGGGTGATGGGCATAGCATAACGATACTCTGCCACTTTGAAGTTTCTTCCCTCAAACAGGCACTCAAATGGGATAATTTCACCATCTCTTGGGTCCATCATGCACACATCCGAGTGAAGTGATCCATCGATTACCTGGTAGCACTCAGAAGCAAGGTCAAATCCATTTTTTATCATCATGGAAAGTACCGCTTGGCTGAAAATTAAAAACTGGTGTCAGTCAGTTCATGCATGTTGCACATTTTGGCACATGGTGAAAAATTATTTAAGGCAACAATTAACAGAGAAGTATGCAATTATTACGAGACAGTCATACCCACAGCTTGTCAAGCAAGTGTTTGATCACACTTTACCAGATGTTTTCAGACCATAAGTATCACCAATACAGACATGGAGAGAACCCAACAATATGCTTTCAACATGTCCGCTAGTAGAATCAAATGCTCTGTCCACAAAATGAAGGGTTTGGCACCATCGTACCAACCAGTACACAACCCCCCACTGCCCACTGTCCAAGTGCATAATTATAAGAACTGCACACAAAATTAAGGTAGTTCTTGCGCTTAGAAACGGAGGGAAGGGGGTGGGGTGTTGAGCCTATGTTTATACATGGGACGAGCTGGCCAATACCAACTTCTGCGA
>JYFJ02008860.1:0-11244 GCA_000934665.2 Catajapyx aquilonaris | reverse complement strand
TTCAAAACATTCGTGCTTTGGGTCTGGGAAGAATTAGGCAGATATCGCTTTTATGTACTCCTCCGACTCTCCTACTCTGCCTAATTCTTCCCAGACCCAAAGCACGAATGTTTTGAATTAAATTTGATTATCACACATCCCTATGACACGAACCAACCCCCACCTATGGACTTGTTTCTTACTTTTAATCTCACCCAAAGGAAGAATAGTTTTCGGCAGTTTTATTCAAGCCATTCCTTCCAACATGCAAGAAACTATGTGAATCACTGCCTCCGACTATTGATTTCTTGGATGCGGTTGCCAAGTTTGGACTGAAGTTACAGTGCATTTGGTTGATCAGTTGTGTGGACATTTGTCATATGGCAGTTGCTAGTCACTTGAGCCATTGGCAATGAAAAGCTGAAATATTTTTCAAAAAATGTAGTGCAATGTGTCTTGCATGTTAATTAACTGCACATTATAAGGTCTTCAGCAACTTTTGGTTAGATTATGCCTGTTGTTGCTGTGTACTAAGTGCTGGATCTCTTTTGCAGGTTTATTGAAGCAAGTAAGGACTCCATTCTGTCCCTGGGAAACCCGTGGATCCATTGTGACCAACCTGTGGACTTAGAGAAGATGAGAGGCCCTGGTGGTGTGAAGGAACATGAAGCTGCCTGCACTGTAGCCACTATCATCAAAGCTGCTGGGGTTGACGGTGTGTCTTCTGGCTTCATGGAACAGCAACCACCCTGGACTAGTTCACAACCCCTGGGATGCCAAGTCTTATTATGCGTCAGACATTGAAGCTAGGCAAGAGATGGTGATGGTCAACAAGATTTCTGGTTGGAATGGGGACTTGCAAGACATCAGTGCAGGGTTGCCACCTGTTTCTTTACTTTGATCCTCTGCATACTGCACATTAGCAACAACTGAAAATAGTGGTTCCTGTGCAAGAATTAGGACATCACAACAGGTGCCCAAGTGTTCACATTTTGCTGAAGCCACCAACCGACAGCTCATGATTGCAGCCACATTTTAAAAACAGTTTGGAGAAGTGTTTGAGCAGAAAGGACATTGGGGGGTCATCATGGAGGTCTTGAGGGGCGAAGGGTTGGGATGGGCATCAATCCCCTAACCATCAAGAGATCCCTTGCGGGATGCTGGTGGGGACAATGGATAGGGTTTGTAGGGGGGAAGAAGACCTCTGGGATGACCTTCATTTGAGAAGAACTTGTACTTGCAAGGCTGGTGGGCGTGGGAGAGGACGGCTATAGGGAGGCTGGGCGGCAGCTTGTCGGGCCAACTCCTGTTGGCAACGCCAGGCGGCTTCCAACCGGATGAGGCTCCTCTGGGCTACTTGGCGGCCATACTCCTCCTGTATGGCTGTGGGAGTGGCGGCTTGGTCGTTTTTCCCGTTCGGACTTCCTCTCTTGGAGCTTATGGCCGCCCCTGCAGCCTCTCTTCCTGTTCTTCTTCTCAGTTGGTATGTGCTGGTGCGCGGTGTGCCCGGCAGCCCAAAGGCGCTAAGGCGGGGGAGGGAGGAGTGAAAGTAAACTACTTTTTCCTCTCTCCTACATCGGCTCTGGTGTTAGCTGACTGCTTCTACCTCGGCCTCAGATAGCTTTATTGTGGCCACTCGCCGCCGCCTTATACCCATGGTTGATTGTACATGAATCTCAAATGTTACATATGTTGGGCTGCAGCTATTAATCCGTCCTATCGATACGTACATTAAACAATTGATTGCACTTCCACAGCCCTGGGTGGCGTCAGCATATATGGTGAGCGTGCTCTAAAAAATATGGGTTGCGCCCGGTGGGGTTCTCGTGCGGAGGACGTTTTGGGCCGGGTTGGGGGGGCGCGGGCGGCCCACCCCCTTGATCGTTGGGTACCCAGTGTCGTTGGTTGGGGTGGGTGCTCCCTCTGTTCTGCCCCTTGGGCTTGTTCAATTGGGTCATGAGGCTGAGAACGTGTCTCTTGGGACAACGGCATTTGGCCATGCTCCCCGGGGTGTATCCCCTCTGAAAGCATAGGTACCTGTCTGCCGTCTCGTCCCGCATGCGCTCCATGTGGCGTTCCACTTCCCGCCGCTTGGGTACTGGCAAGCGTGCTAACAATTACCGGCGTTTGGCCGTCGTTCTGGTCAGGAGGCGGCGGCGGTGTTTGTACACCAGGGCTGTCATGTCCGCGCTGGCGATCCTGAGGAGCGCATCCATTTCGTTCCATGCCTCTTCCGGGAACATCTGTAGGTTTGGGATGAAGTGACCCGAGTGCAGTTGGAGAGGGTGAAGGGGGTCACCCGCCACCATGCTACGAATCTCGTCTAGTACCGTACGAAGCCAAAGCTCACTCCGGAACAGGTTCAGAATGACCACTTCTGGGTTGCCATGTCCACCCAAAGGAGGGTCAGGCCCCTGGAGTGGATTGGGCGTAAGTGGCTGCCATTGCTTGATATGGCGAGCTGTGGCCGGCTCCATTGCCGTGAACTCAAAGGAGTCATTGAATATTCCTCATACCTTACTGGCACAGTTTCTGGCCATGAGGCGCAGAGGGGTACCGGGCGGGGGGTCCCTGATTGGACTCCCGCCAAAAGTCGGCGAATAGCCGAATGGCTGGCATTTCTTGGCCAGAACCCCACTCCATAACCAGGGCGTTTGCCGCCAGCATATTGGTTAGGTTTTACTAAATTCCCCTTAGGGTCAAGCCGTTTTGCCGGTTTGGCTAAGGCCTGGTGCGTATGGCCGGCCTATCGGACTGGGCGTGCGTCCCCACGGTCGGTCCCTCAACCGGCCGGGTGGTGGTGTTGTGAAAAGGTTGATAGGAAGGAGAGGCTGTATTGCTTTATGCGAATATCTGTCTTTATTCAACTCTTTTTACATTAGTTCCCACACTGGAATATACCGGGTTCCAACCGGTTTCGCTCATTGGCGAGCTCTTCAGGGGGTATGTTTGGCGTGTGGGGATTTCTTCAGTTATGTCCTTTTTATGCTTGATCCATGACGAGCATCATCTGGTTCGGCGGTGGCCGTGTGCACTCGGTCGCCGGGAACTGTTTGCTCTGGTGGCTTCTCTTCTTCTTCTTCTTTTTTTTTTTGGGGGGNTGTGTTGGTATTTCTGGGTTTTTTTGGGGGGTTTGGGTGGGGGACGGGGAGGGACTTCCAAGGAGTTCAGGAAAAATGCCGACGAGGATCGTCGGCGGGGGTGGTGTCGTTCAGACGTTCTAGAGGGATGGTGGTGGTGATGGTGCTAACCACCACTGGGCCATGGAGGACCAGGTTGCGGCGAGGAGAAGGGGGCAGGGAGAGGGCCAGTGACTGGGTCAGGAAAGGTGGGGGAGGTGGGGGGGTAAAGGTTACTGCATCGGTGCTTGCCCGGAACTGGAGGTTCCGGAGGCGGACATCAGCCTCCCGTCTGAGAGGCGCAGATGGAATTGGCGACCATACTCTTCTTGGCTGGCTTCCCGGGCGAAGTGCTCGATCTCCCTCAGGGCTTGGTTGGCAGCCTGGTCCGTTTTGTTCCACCTGTTGATCCTGCCGGATCGGCAACCCCTCTTCCGTGGCTTCTTCCCAGTGGCAGGGGTAGAGGCGGTGGCTGGTACCACCCCGGAAGTGCTGCTCATCAGGCCTCTGGTGGCTGGAAGGGGCTAGAGCGCTGTGGTGGGATGGGGGACCCTAATCAGCGAGTGTGCAAGCTGTAGGGAGCAGGCAGCCTAATGAGGCGCCACGCTTTGAGTTTCGAAATTCAAATTTCGCACTCGGATGATTTCCTATGGAGAAAGAGCCCCGTCCTCATGAAGTGAGTTCCCAAGCTCCGGGTCCTCACCCTAGGCTCCTATCGCTCCTTAGGTTTTTCCCCGTTTATCAATCTGGCCCGGAAGAGTTGCATTAGATGCTGTAGCGTTAGTGGGATGTTTCTGATACACCTCGTCATTCCTCATGGTGGCCAGTTTTTCAGCCAATTCTTGCAACTGAGACCGTGATGCTCCATAGTTGATTGTCTTGCCATGTTTGATAACATTTACCTGGAAACACCGCTGCAGATGCTGCCATTTGTGGCACAGGTATCTTCCTATGGCGTTGTACTCTTGAGCAATCGTTGCCCAACATTGCTACATTTGGAGGTAAAGAGGTTCTTTCTTGGTTGACTGAGGTGTCTTCTCCCCCTTTGCATAGAGTAGCACTTGCTTAGAGATAGAATAATGAACTATTTCTGCATCATTTATGTGTGATAAAAGTTGGTCACTTGTTGATAGGGAGATGGTAATGATTTATCCCTAATAATTTTATTTATTTATACCCTGATTATAGGGTTAGAGCTAACCCTTTAAGGGGGACACCACAACCAAAAATCGTCATTGTGCACACTTTTTTTCACAGAAAAAAATAATGCATATCTAATATCAATCTCTTTGGGGGGTTGTTGAACACAAAAGCTAGTCTGTCAGGCCGGCATACGGGGTAAGTCTGCAAGGTAAAGGGAGCGAGTTTATCCCTAATAATGTGAAGCGTTTATCCTCTTCCAACCCGGACTCATTATCTTACATGTAAATGAAAGAAAAGAGCATTTTATATATAATATCTCTATCAAGGTTAAATGAAAAAAATATTTTTTTAAATAAAACTGATTCTGGAGTTACGCCATGTCCACATATTCGCATTCAGACAGACCTCCCTAATTTTCCACCGGCTGGTTGATGCAGGAAAAAAGGTATACAACAACATTGTACGGTACAGAAGAAATTAAATGCCACTTTACAGCAGTAACCACACTTCGGCCTACCATGTTTAAAGAGTGGGCTGCTCAAGGCAAACTTATTTACTTCTATAATTTTTGTTGCATCCCCTTATATCGCCCAGACATTTTCGCTGCATTGTTGTACTGTAGAGCAGGGCAACCTGAATCTGTGTGTCATCAACTTAAATATGATTAGCCCAGGTTTCTAGTTGATGTTCAAGTTTTCCGATTAACAGACCCAGAGAGTAAGTAAAACAACAGTATCACAGTAATATGACATTTATTTGTCACTCAGTAAATATGACAATAAGTGTTTAAACCTTACAGTATACAATAGCTAAGAATAACAATAATCGGTACTTACAGAAAGTGGATACACAGGTGTCCATTCTGGATAGAGACTGGAGAGATGGGAAACGGCGAGCCTTTTTATAGTGGCCAATGGTGCCTTTAACGCGCAGAATTATAGTTAAAACTTGCGACATTATGGTGCAATAAGTGTAGGTGCGGAGGGTGGCGCAACGCCTCTTTCGCAACTGCACTCTGCAGCATAAGGAAAAATTGTTCCTTGTCAGCGATTTAATACTGATCAACTGCGCAATATCCCGATGACTAAGTGTCAGGTGTTTAAAAGGACATTGCACAACGGGCGAAATTACGTAGCATAAGCTTGATCTATAACGCGTATGTAAATGGTATAGGCCTCGCTGGGTGACATGTGCACAGTCATTGTTGTGCCTTGCCCCACAACGATTACCCTCTTGATGGATTCTCAACCTCCACCATAAACACCTCTTTTGGGTCACTCCTTAGTATGCCGCCAATAATCCACTGACCATCTAAGACATCAGGGGATTAATGTGTCACCTTTGACTTCTGCAGTTAACAACACATGCTGATAAAAGGAAATGGGGGGTGTCCGGTCAAAACAGATATTTATGAAAATCTATGTGGAGGTTTGCGTTGACCAAGTCTCAACTGCAACGTACCAAACTGGAGGTGCATCCTAGCCAGTCCTTCCAATATTTCGACATGCAACTCTTCCTTCGTGCGGGCCTTCCTTGACCACAGGTTGACTTTTGTGAACCAAGGTGTTGGCACGGAAGTGGTAGAGCGTTCCACGCACTGCCCTCAGGTTCTGGCCAGGTGCCTGGCCTCGTAATAGTTGAAGGAGTTGGCGTATCTGGCTGCTGATGCTGGCCATGTCAAAACTTTTATCACATACTTCACAAGTCACAAGGGCGTTGCTTGTCATGCACGTACCTGACATGCTTCTGTAGGGTTTGTTTCAGAACAAAATATTTTGCACACTGACTGCATTTGAACATTGAACTATGCAGGAGTGATCTCGACTGTTTTTCTAGCTCTTCTATATGTATGGTTTATTGGTTTATTGAGAAGAAGCCAAAGCAACTTATAAACATTGTTGTCCGCATGTTTTCCGTCCATGGTCTCACTATCCGAAGCGTCCATGTCAGGCCTCGAGGAAGTGGATTCTCCAGTGCTCTTCCTCTCTCTGCCTCGCTTGTTCCGTAGTAGTACGTCTAGCGCCATCAGGGCTTTCACATCATCTGCATTTCAAAGACAGTTAAAAATTTATGATTGGTATGGTACGTGAATGTCATAAGGCCATTAATAAGTCAGTATTTTAGTTCCGAAAGTGCCAGAAGGAGGAGTCGTTTGAGAAAAATGGATTCAATGATCTAGTCATGCTTTGCGGGTACAAGTAAGAGGCATGGGAGAGATTGTCATTATTTTGTAAATCAAATGTGATAAGTCTTGCTGCGCGTGACGTTATGGTTTCTTTTGCTGTTCCTTCGCGTTGCACAAATATTTCTTTGGATTTGAACTGTTAGTAATATGTTGTGGGAACTCGTCGTACTTTCTTCATGTATCCGTTGGAGGGGGATGAAAATACAAGTTGGATTTTGCTGAAAATGTGTAGATAAACCCATTTCTCGATTGCTATGAGGTTTTCATGCCTCTTGTTGTAGATCATGAGGTGCAAGGTACGCCTCGAACTTCCTGCTCAGCTCGTTGTCAGGCTCGGGAGGTTTAGGCTTATTAAGAAGAAGCCAACGCAACTATGGCTGTCGGGCGAGCTGACCCAGAAAGCACATCAGCGTTACGCAGATGAGCTTGATAACGTATGTCCACTTCCTGACACAATACAGCAGCATAATCACTTGCCCTTTCCACAATTTCATGTGGCTGATTTCTGAGTTGTTTTAGTGCTCTGAGTTTGGTAATACATTTATCAAGGCTTAGACGTTTAGTTTGGAGGTGCTTTTGCGTGAGATTAATTTCTTCCGAGATATCAGACCAAAAGTCAAGGTGACACTAAAAACGAGAAATCACACATTCAGACCGTGGTAGAGACCGATAGAGACTTCTCCATTTTTTGACTGACCCACCTTCAATATGGGTGGTACAGCTGAGGTGGCCCAAATGGGTCTGGTTACTTGCGCAGCTTGTGTTCCTGACCCCGCCACAGGAAGTGGAGTTCTTTGCTTCGTCTGATCGTCTCAACTGCCTCCCTGCACAGTTCCTTGCATGGACAGGCTCCTGTGGTTCTTCCTGAGGTGGAGCTGCAGGTGGTGCAGGTGGGGGCTGTGGCTCAGCCTGTGATTGCAGACTCGATGTCTGTGTAACACTGCACCAGTGTTGAAACATTTCTTTCACACGTACGGTATTAATTCTCTCTGGAGGCACCCCACGCAGTATTGAGCCGATGTGGCAGGAAATTCTGTCCAGCGTGCCTATGCATAAGAATGATTAAATAATATGGTAGCACTATTTGACATAGCATATCCCCTTAACTTGCATTATTTCCATGACATTCAGCAAACTTGATTTGTGCGTTAAGTAATTTCACACGGAGCTCATGTTCTATGGAACGAATATTGTTACTTATACTGCACATTAGTTTTGTCATTACAAGTGCCACTCGATTCATAGCAGTCAAAACTTTGCAGGCATACGGATCTAGCTCTTCTACACATTCAGCTACAGATTGCAAATGTGTGGATACCTGTCAGCGTCTGCAAGTTTTTTATTTTCTGATTGAAGCAAATTCATCACATTCATTCCCCTCGCAGTACGCTCTATGAAATTGACTTTGTCCTCTTTCATAACATGACGAATCTCTTCAAGGGCTTCTGTCTCCATACCATGTTACTCATCAGCATTAGATGAAAAACCTTCAGCTTGTTGCCCTGTCTACACCTGGGATTCGCCGAGGTTCCTGCTGAACACGCTGTGCTAGGACTCGCTTCTGGGCCACTTCCGCAAAATGTTCTCTGGCCTGACTGACTGAAAACTTCAGCTTGACGTGTCTATAATTTCTGTCATGCTTGGTGGTGCCCTCCCGTTCCCCTTGCCCATCTTCAGTAGTGCCATTGGTTGTGTCAATGATGATGCAGTCTGACAGACTGGAATGCATAACATGAACACTGTTATAGCTTGTGGTATGGATAGCCATACAGCAGTGCAGGTGATATTCTGCCCAAGTTAACACCACTAATAATGATGAGGAATGATAATTGAAAATTACATTGGCGCTGTTTGCATTGAGGACAGTGTGTTAGCAGTTCAAAATGCCAATTTTGAGGTCACTGCTGTCGTGGATTGATTTGTGCAGGAGGCCTGTGATGTCGGGTGCACTGCTTACGATTTGTTGATATTCAGATGCTTCGATGACCAGATGACTTGATCACTTTATTTTTTGCATTATCGACTTTAAACTATTTGTTGTAATATTAAGTGTATTTGTAAGTTGATTTTGTTGCAAATCGGCCAGATACAAAATCAACGTCTTTGACACTTCCACTTCCATAGTCAGTCAGTTGTGGCGTACAGGTATAGTCATCATCACTTACGTCCTGAAGGGAACCATCACTTACGTCGCAATCAATGGTTGAACTGGACTCGGATGAACTGGAGGATGGCAATGTCGCTCTCTTTTTCTTTGAGCAGGCCGTCCAAGGGATGAAGCATTAGGGGTGTTAGTCGTGATATCAGCGAGAGTTATGCTCTTTCCGGGCTCCACATTCACTTTGGAACGCCTTTTCCTTGGTGTGTGTTCTTTGTCTCCGTATCTGAGTTCTTTCAGGATGTCAACGACTACATCGGAAACCACAGCTGCTGGAGAGATTTGACTATGATCATCTACAACGGATCCCAGTACCCGGACCACTAGAAGTCTTTTTAGGCAGTTTTGACAGCACTCTCTGTGGATTACATGGACGGATTCCAGTTGCTCCAAATCCTGATATGTTCTTTGATGTAGTGAGGCCATTTTCATTAGCAGGGCCAGACATCTACCATAAGGTCATTGAGTGGGGTTGGAAAAGCATCCTTGGATATAGTTTCGCTACTTTTCCTGCAGCCTTTCTTCCAGTCATCCAATTTTTTTCTCCACATTCTCTTCAATGGGCTGTAAAAGGACACGTCTAGTGGTTGGCACAGGTGTGTGCTATTTTAAAGAAATGCATAAGAATAAAATGTTGCCACTTCGTCCCTTCCGCTGGTATTTAATGCATTTATGAAAATATCCTCTAGTCTAGATTGCTATTTGGGCGTACCCAATTTGCAAAAAAGGGGGGAACTTCGCAAGCAGCGGTTGTAAACGCCTTGACGGTAAACTCTTTTAACGCGGACATTGTGCAGGCCTTTTGGGCAGAGTGACCACCACACAGCTTGCTGGAGACAGAATGAATGCTCGTATGGAGATATGTAGAGGTATTATGATGCAGGTACACGACCTGTCCGAATGCCACCCAACGCCATCTGTTAGTCATTTGTATTATGTGGAAGTACATGAGAAAGTGTTTATATTTATGTTTAAGATGTTTATAACTATTATTTAAGACTATGCACTGATGTTGCCACTTCCACATGCTCTTCTGCCATGAAACATCCATAACAATCAATCAATGAAATCTTTGACGCAATTTCACTAGTGTCAAGAATAATTGGTCAACTGGTTCCGATAACTTGCACTGGAAGTAGAGCTCGTATGCACTTGGGCCCAGAATATCAAAGAACAACATAAAGAGATCCCTGTTTCGGAATCCTGTGTACTAGTTGACCATGTCTGCCTCGGGTTCAATGTGACTAAAGATCATCATCATCATAGAGCTCCCGCTATGGATGCCATGGTTCCAACGTTGGTAATGGTTGTTGGTAGCGACTCATACACTCCTCCCGCCTTATTGCCCCACCCAGGGCGGTCAGGGGTAAAGTGTACCCTCACGAAATCTTCTAGATGTTTCGGGGGCCTCTGAGTCCATTCCGACCACCGTAATATTCACCTAGGTCCTGCTGGAACTGGTGCCTCCTCACTCTCAGGCTCTGGTACGGACTGGGATTCCTTGGCTGGTAGGCTGTTCTGCTCTTCCGAGTTTTTATGATCCAACTCAGGTTCAATGCACAGCAAGAATTTTGTCAACATGATTGCACCAGAGAACAAAAAGAGCAGCCTTTAGTGCAATGCAACACAGAGCAACAATTAGTATTTTCCACTGCGACATTATATTGTACTGTACTTCCAACAACAAGGCATACCTTGCAACAGGACTTCTGGATAATTTCTCGTTACCTGCAATACAACTCAGGCAAAAATAAAAAATAATGGCAAGGTTGTTGGGGCACTGGGGGCATGGGAACCTCCCCATTTCGATCATGTCCATGGCTGCGGATGGGCCTCTCGTCTCCTCTCAACTCAGTCTGCACACACCTTTGTCTGGAATAATAAGAGTGAATGAGGCCAGTCTCCAACTGTCTGATTCCCCTCTCTCTTCATCAAAGAAGGCACGTGTAACATCACGATCTTGAACTGAAGGTGAAAATGACTTGATACCGTTACTGAGTGCTGTCAACAATTTCCTGTCATTTACAGTTTTCCCAACGAAGCTTACTCTGTCGTCATACATTCAGTTTTTAAATTACGACTAAGAAACTGAAAGTTACAATATTTTGAAGGAAGATATTTAAAATCTTGGAAAGCAATTTTTTAGCACCTGCGCAATATCTCTCCCATCGTCAAAGAGCATCGTAATGAGTTTGAGGAGGAAATATACCAACCAATTATATTGTCATATTCTTGGAAGAAAAGGAAAGATCTTTTGTACAAATGCGGCTGGCGTGCACTGATAAAGGCGCGGATGAAAATCTTGGAGGTGTTCCTCCCTTGTCGGGGGATGTTGGCGACCCCCGCCAACCCCGTTTCCGTGTGCTCCGGCCTCTCGTCCTACGTGTTGCCACTTCTTATCGGCCTAAAATCGTCATAGGACCGCGAAAAAAACACTGTCGAGTGCGCAAAGATACGGACATTCATAATATGAAACTCACCCCCACCCGGCACAAACGCACAATCTGACCCCGTCTTACGGCATTGCATCGTTCCGCCAATAAATCATGGTGCCAAAAGACGTCCCCAGTCAAAATATCCATATGGATGATACATATGGATATCGTGTTGTTTTCGGTACACCAAATCAACACAACATCCATATGTATCATCCATGAGAA
>JYFJ02008859.1:0-11243 GCA_000934665.2 Catajapyx aquilonaris | reverse complement strand
AAGGGGACGGGAGGGAGAGAGAGAGAGAGAGAGAGAGGGAGGGAGGGAGAGGAGGGAAGGAATATGGTTTCCAGGGCAACTCAACAGCATTATTAGAACACAGGGGGCCAACATCCAAAGTTCTTTTCGCCTCCTGTGGCCAAGGATGACCTCAGAGGTCAATTCCAATGTGCCTATGTTATTCCCGGTAAAAAACCACCCCCAATGATACTCCTGGGGCATATGTGGAGGCCTCCGTATGGATTTGCATAGCGGACAAAAGACAGACAGACATACGTCGAGAAATATGTATTAGATTCACAAGTTACACCAAAAATTGGAATTCATAATTCCAGCGCAATCGTTGATTTACCTTCAGGTTCAGTCATGCACAACTACATTTGAGTGGCTGAGAAGCAAAGTGGTTCATGTCGAAATTCGGCCATTTTGAGTTGTCGCCTGCATGGCATTCCCCATGCCCAACTCTGTTTTGTAACTTGGCCTGAAGACATTTGTGATATTTGCTGATCAAATTATTAAGTTAATGTGACTTACGGTACTCTTACCGTGGCGGCAAGGCCAGCCTAGAACTTTGAATGCATTTATCTCAAACTAACTTTTTCGACATGAACCACTCTGCTTCTCAGCCACTCGTCATTTTACCCCCTTGGTTCTGATAAACAAATGCAGGTCTATTATTAGTGATTCGGTACTGTTATTTTTAAGTTTCACATTACTCAAACCTAGCGACTGAAAAATGTTTCATTTCATTGATTAATATCATTTGCAAATAGGCTACAGTATTAATTCCAGAACCAATTGGTTAAGTACTAGTGCTGCATGCAATAAACTACAGTTTCAACAAACCATATGTGACCTGCATCAGATCAGTACTTTGGTCAAAAAATAATGGATCTGATAATATATGCATAATGCCTAACAAAATACATCTGGACTTACCGTCAAAATGCTAATTAAATTGCACACAATCTAAAGTGCATGTAATCATTCATCCTTTGGCTAACATTTCAGCTTGTGCAGTTTGATCACTAATGAGCAAGAATCTCTTATTGCTGCTATCCACTCTTCCACTGACTGTAATTTTAAATCATGATGAAAATAGTATGCCTAACTACCATGTTGTGTTAATTAACAATTCACTCTAAACTCTATCATCTGTGAATTACATTTTAAAAATCAATGCAGCAGCACAATTATCAACAATGAAGTATTTCGTTGTCACAAACCCAAGATGTAGTCTGTGGCATCTACGTAAGGCTCACTTCGTCATCTCCTATATCACTCAGAAAGACTGAGACGATTTCGCATCAGAGTAAAATTTCATATCAACACAATCTTTTCGAGCCATACAGTACAGGATTAACATTCGCATTCTGGCAATAAGAGGGGCACAAGTCCAACAATGACGATTTAGACTTATTACTAGAGCAGGGTCCATGACCGTGTGCACATTCAGAATGCATATTCTGATTTAAAAAAATTAATAATTAGTAATTCTGATTATTCGAATGCTGCATCAATACCTGATTTATGATAACACTATACTCGTACCAACACTATACAACTTTCAAAGTGCTCTCCTGTGAAATTGACTTTTTGGACTTGTGCCCCTGTTATTGCCGGGATGCGTTATGACATATCAATAAATTGCACTTTCCAACAAATTTTAACACTCATGTAAGACATACCTTTAACAGCAGTGGAGTTCTCAGGGCCTGAATCATCCATGACCTCTGTTTTAATCTCTTGCTTCAGCTCATCTAACAGAACTTCAGCCTTGACGTCTGGCTAGTAATCCACATCCATCTCCTGCTTCACCTCACCAGGTGTAGGCAATGAGTTGGAATCGGAGTGCTTATCCTGCTGGTTGTTGTGTTGCTGAGAACCAGGTTGGGTTGAGTGGCTGTTGCATGGCCAGGTGTTGCTACTGCTGGGGAGGAGGAGGTGGCAGAGAAGGTGGAGCAGAGGATGGAGTGAATGGTGGAGGTGTAGGGGTGGGCACAGGGGGGTGCAGCTTGGAAGGGGTAAGAGAGGTGTGTTAGCCTTCCCTGGACCCTGTAAAATACAACCAAGGTTACGTTTAAACTCTGTGATTACTCCTTCTGCTGACTTGGTACTAAGATGGGTGGGATTCACATAAGCTCAGATATTATTGTCATTTCATTAAATATTTTAATGTAAGCTTATACCTATACAAGAGAGAAATATGATTTTAAAAACATGGCAAGTTAATCATTGTGACAATATACTATACGTAGGCTACAGTTGAATCTGGATGATATAAAAGCCTCAGCTATAACGGACTTTCGGTTATAACAGACTCGACAGGCCGGTCCCACCATTCTTCCATAAGGTGCTATGTATTTTTCCTCCTGATATAGGCCACTTATTTTACCTCACCTTTCCTCGGGTATAACAGACAATTTCTTGGCTCCTCGGTGGGAAATTTTGCTGTTTTTGATTACTCAGCTTCCTTTTCCACGCGAGGAAAGCAGTTCATACTGGAGCGTGATAATTTTCGTATCTGTCACTGATCTAACACTTGCCGAAAAGGTCAAAATCATTCTTTTTCTGGTATATTTGACAAGAACGAGGCGGCAGAAGAAAATTGCGGCTTTTTTGGGGTCCTGTCTACGTTACAGGTGAGCTAATTTGGCATGTTTGTGAATAGTTTCATTTATCAGTGTGGAGTATAGTGTGCATTACTTAAACATATTGGTCCCATATATTGCCTGACACTTAGCAAACTGGCATGAAGCTAATGCTACACCAGTCTTAAGACAGAGTGGAAAGCTTGGAATCATACCGCCAAGCTTCTTTTTTCCATTTCTTCTACATACACATGGATGGAATGCAACATAGCTGCCTGCTTCCTCTGCTCCTCACCCGCTTCGGCCATTTTGGCCATAAAAGCCCTGCACTCATTCACAAACTCTATGTCCATCTCAAGAGCCTCCTCCTTACTGATCTGCTGGTTTTTTATCCAAAATCCAACACAGAAGACAGTGGATGCGGTTGGATAAAAAACTTTGAGAAAATAAGGTGGAACCCGCAACGGCGTCATTTTGTCACACTAGCGCTTCTGGTGGCGGCTCCTCAAAGCTGCTCACAGCCGTTAAACGTTAAACCCCGCGTTAAACACAGATACAGTAACATAGAAATCGGATTATCGAATATCGATTCATTCAGTAGGTAAGTAGTTGTGTGAGTTGTGTATTCCTTTAGTTTACACTGACACTGTCAGAAACTTGGTCAGAAATGTATGCAGATCACTTGGGTGCCACCTTGGAGGAATGCCACGCAGGCTGCCCAGGCTGCAGCGTCAGGGTTGCCAAGTGGCTGTAAAAAGAAGTCAGAATTGTATTTCTTGAGCGTTAATAATAATTTTAACAAGCTATTCCGACGCATTGGTATTTTACGCTCATCACTCACGAGTTTGATTGCAGAAGGCAAAGGTTAATATCTTTTCAATAGCCTGAGGGACTGGCTGGCAACACTGGTGGGGCGAGCATGCACATGTAATCGGCAGGTTCTTTTTTCCCTCTCAGCAGTATTTTCTAAAGGAGCCGAGATTAGAGCTGCCAAATAGACATGGATGAGGACAGTTTCGGCAATGGTGGGAGGCGGCGAGGACTCTCCGACTCCCCGTTGGACCACAAGAGGAAAAGGATGGGAGTTTATGTGGGAGGCAAGAGAATTTATAGTACCCTATTGCACCAACGAAATTACCGACTCGATAGCTCCTAACAGATCGTTAGCACACGTTAAAAGGGCTCCTAACTATCCATTAGGAGCTATCGGATCGGTAATTTCGGTTGGTGCAATCGGGCATAAGTCATATCAAGTTTGCATGAGTTTTAAAAGATGGCACCTGAGCCCTAGCAGGTGCAGGGGATGACAGTTTTTGCAATGCTTCCATATGTGACCAGGCAGAGAGAAGGCGTCATGTAACATGGGGATCATTATTTTCTAATTCAACCTCCTTTCATAAAGAAAACTTGTAAAGTTTTTGGCCATGATAGGACTTAAGTGTTGAAGTGATTGGATCTGTAGGCCTACACTGTAAACCACAAAGCATTAAAAGAGCATCACTACTGAGTCTCATGGAGCAACACAATTTTTTAATGCTCTTGGAATGCTTTTTAGCAACAAAAAAGTACATTCCAATAAGAGCATTACAAAATTGTGTTGCTCCATGGGAGACTAAGTAGTGATGCTCTTTTAATGCTGTGGGATGTACAGTGTACTTGTTAATAAGTTATCCTATGAGAGTGGTGTGCTTCACCATGTTCAGTTATTGTAAACTTGAAGCTTTACAATAACATAATGCATATCTTGAAAGTTTATGCCAGCACATGCACTGACTTACTTGTTAGAAGGATTTCTGTAGGTGGTGAGAAGAAATACTACCTAAGGAAGTTATATTCAGGGTTGAGTGGTACACTGTCATAGTTAATTAAGACACTTCTGACAGTGCAACAAAGTAAATTATACAAATTACTCTCTCTAGTCTTGCATACACATTGAATTCTACCAGTGCAGTGGGAAGGTACATGATTGTGGTACTGCTTACACCACCTTGTTAGAGCTGTCAATGTCGATAGTTCACCAGCCTGTATGCAGAATAAAATCCTTATAACATGACCATTTTGTTACAGCTTTTTAAGTGATATTACTTATTGAGATCAACCCTGACGTTGATTGTTTTCTTGCGTATGTTGCACATGTACAAGAGTGTGGTCTGTTTTGCTGCAGGTATGGTTCAAGTCCGTCCGAGTTCAATTGTCCAAGCACGCATGCTACTTCAACAGCAGCACCAGCAACGGCAGCAGGAAAGGCAACGCCAACAGCAGCAGCAACTGCAACAGCAGCAGAAGATGCTGGGTCAGGGAGGGATGGGAGTGTCAGGTGCACCCACAAGCCACGCTCCATTCTCGAGTGCAGTCATGGGCCTTACCAACACCCAGCCACCCATAAAGACACCCAGCCTAGCTCCCATGGATGGCCCAGGAGGACAGCAGCAACAGCAGTTTTGTGGCTTGTCAGTGGCCCAACTGAATCAACTGCCAAGCTCTCAGCAGTTTGTTGACTATCTGAAGTACCAGCATTTGCATAGGATGACTGATGGTTTATTGGCTGGACTCATGCAGGGTGGTCAGCAGCAGCAGCAGTGGGTCAACAATGCAGATGTCATTGTTATGGGAATGAGAGGTAATGCAGGAGCTGGGGGACCCAACACCTCTGGACAGCAGCAGGTAAGCAGTGATTTATATTTTTAATATTGGATATCATTAATGAATTATTTTTAAATACATCTCATTGCCACCAATCTTGTGAAGATTTGACATAGATCTGTTGGAGTTTCAGTTTATGAAATGTGTAGGAATTATGCGTAATATAATTCTGGTGCCGTACAAGTACTGTGAATCTCCATTTCTTTGAATTGCATATACAGTTGAATCCGAATATAACGGACTTCAAGGGGGAAAACATATGTTATAACTGAGGTCTGTTATAGCCAAATCGCCCCGTTTGCAAGGAATACACAAGTTTTCTGCTTTCTGCTTAACATGGATTCTTCCTTTCGGCAGGTGCAGAATAATGGACCAGGTGATGGTGGAGTAAGCGAAAACCCTAGTGCTAGTGTCAGCACTGCAAGTGTGGGTGTGCAGCAGGACGGTCCTCTCATGAAGTTCGTTGGGACACAAACTTACGACGAGCCAGAAAATAATGATGTCAGTGAAGGCGAATGAAAAGTGAAAGCGTGAAGCTGAGGGTCTTTACCCTGCTGGTACAGTGGTACTATACATGTTCATTAACTCGGTTCAATATTTCTTGAGTTGTGAAAATTTGCTATTGGTTCTTCTGAAGATTGGGTTCAGCGTTAAGGGTACAGTGTGTGAGATCAAAATGTTTGGCATCCATATATGGGTCAAGAGTGAAAAAAGAAATGCAATTTCAGTTCCAAAATTTAAATAAAAAATATCCTCAGAAAAATGCTGATTTTTTTTTTTGAAAGTAGGTCTTACCTCCAGCAAAAATAGCGGCCGAGATCACAGACTTAAATTTTACATTTTTTTGTTAATTCTAAAAATGCTGTATCCACAGCTGTAAACACAGATTTAAGAGTCCAGAGTCTACTTGACCTTGAAGAACTAAGTGTGGCACAGGGTGTAGAACCGAACCCACCAAACCAAGTGGCTAGCACAGTCCGTAATACTTGAAATGCAATGAAACAAAAATGTGGAAATTCAGAGTACTAGAGACCTATATGAATGCTTACATCTGACAATAAAGAGTATACAGCTAAGAGTGCATTAGGAATATAGTATAGAACTATAGATGGCCCATAACATTCAAATAAGTTATTAAAATCATGTCCTTGAACATCTGACCCTGCCTAGGGGCGCATGTGGATGGGTAGTGTCCAGGGACATGAGGAATTACCTGTTTATTTCATGTAAAACATGGTAGGTTTGGGTTACAAACTTGTAATATGAAAGAATAAGCTCTTTGTACCTAATAGCACATGTAATTAAGAAAAAACATGTACTTGAACTGCTAGTTACATGGGGGAGGTGTAGATGGCCGAGATGGTAACGTCTTGGCTTGCTGAGTGAAAGGCCCCAGGTTCGATCCCCGCCTGGGGAACTTTCCTTTCACCTGCGTCAGGAGGGTCTCTGACCTGCACCAAGGAGGTGTCTGGCAACCTAACCTCCTGGGGAACAGCACATGACCCCTTTACAGATCTTGGACTTGCACCTATGTTCCCTCCCCAAAAATCCCTACCCCTACCCAATTTCCTTGATTCCTTGCACCGGTGAATGAAGTTAATATATGAAAATGGAGTGAAATGGTGGTATTCCACCCCCCTAAAAAGGCTCAGCCTTATCACGGGGTAACGTTAAAAAAAAAAACTGCTAGTTACATTTATCAGATGCCACAGATGTGATGCACTGATCTCGACACTTCAATTAATCTGACGTTTAGAGCAGAATAACATGCCTTCAAGCAACCAAACCAACAGGTTTTTGATTCAGCTTCTCAATATGGCTGCATCAGCAAGCAAAAGGACAAAAATCCTGCACATTGCTGCTTCCTGGATTATTTTAAAGCAGGTTTTGTTTTTGTCCACAGACGTGACTAGAAACCTTGGGACAAAACTCCTCTTGCAATAAAATCGATGCAATTTGGAACTTCAGCACAAAGAATGCACTAGCCTTTACCTTCAGTATTCCTTTCTCCATTACTCTAATATAAAAAGTGACCGAAGCAGTAGTGGTGTAGTGGATATGGTGTCCGACTGCTAATCGGGAGGTGCTGGGTTCGAATCCCGGAAGCCGGCGATCCTGACCTTGGTTTTCTGTGGTTTCCCAAGGTCGCCCCAGGTATAATTTCCGGGATCGTACCGTAAAATAGGCCACAGCCGCTTCCTTCCTTTCCCTGCCCTGGAGGAGGTGCGGGTCAGTGGGGTATCTGACTCGCATGTAGGGGATCATCTTGGCGAACGGGCCCCCTGAGGGACTGCACACGACCCCCAACTTGAGACATTGCACATGCACCAGTGTCCCCCCCCTCCTATCCCTACCCTGTCCCTGCACGATAGTGGTATGGCTCTAGCACGGGGTATATACAGGGTGGTCCAACTTCAAGTGTTGTTTTATAACGGCGATTAATAGCAGTGATTTTGCTATGACGTAGCAGCGACATGTAAAATGTCCCACTTCGGCGCCATCGAAAATATTAGCTGCCAATAGCAGCACACATGTAATCAACCCTGCTGCTGGGTTGACCTGGAAAAAAGGAGGTGCACACATGACCTGCGATGCGCCTGGCTGAAATGGGTGACGTCCAAGGCACCAGATGGACCATGGACCTGTAATGCAAGGGGGAAGCCTGCAAACGAAACACAGCTAATATTTTCGATGGCGCCGAAGTGGGCCATTTTACACGTGGCTGCTACAATAATCGTAAAGCGCTTCTATTAATAGCGTTATAAAACGACACTTGAAGTTGGACCACCCTGTATATGTATAAAATATATATAAAAAGTGAAATAACATCTTATGCCTTGCATAAAAATTGACAAAACTACCAAAGTGAAGGTTGGGACACGCCTCAGGCGTGACTTTTCACACTCTGTGGCCTAAATAAAACGATGACATAACTTTCTCATTACATATTTGTTTTGTGCCTCATATTCCGTGAGGGCACTATTATTTCTTTGTATGTTATCTGGTTTTCAGATGTTATATTAGGTCCAGAAATTAGGTGGGACATGAAATTGCAGGTTTTTTCACTATTCACCCATATAGGATGTACTACCTTAGTACATGTCTGGAGATGGACAAGTCGGGAATTGAGGTCAGGTTGAGGTAGAGATTAAGTTGGAGACAATCAACCCCACCTTAATGCTTCAATACCTCAGGTGTCATATTTTGGAAATTATCTCAAATTACATGTTGTCAGTCATGTGGACTTGGATTTACATTCAAGCAATTTCATTCCTGATAATAAATTATGTTGAAAGTGCCTTTTAAGCTAGCTAGGTAGCAAGAAACATACCATATACAGTATGAGATAGGGTAAAGTGGGGCAAGTGTGGACTTGCTTTTAATACGTAACAACGACAACAACAACAACAACAATAATGGGTAGTGCGGACCTGGTCCTTGGTGGTATTACATGGAGCTTTATTTAAACGCATAGTACATTACAATGACCTAGCTTGTTCTGCTGCTGCACCCTGGTACATTCGCGAAGCAATTCGGATGAGCAATGGCCGAGATAACTGATAAGGGAAGTGTAAGTGTTGTCCGTGGAGTTTCTTAATGAAACTTGGCACAATAATATAGGCAGGTAAGTTATTAAAGAAAATGCAAACAATTTAGGCGCATGCCCACAAGGTCAAAAGTTATGACCTCTCGAATTCACAAGAGACACTTTCCAAGGTCTCACCGATTTTCTTGAAATTCGGTACATTGGTAGGCCACCCCAAGGGATGAAAAACGCACCTAAGGTGGCCTGCTCAAAATGACCCGGTGACTCCTTTTTGGGGGGCAGAGGTCAACTCTTAAATGCCGAAAACTCACCCATTTTCTTGAAATTCGTTGCATTGGTATCCCACACTGTCATATTATACGTAAGATGTAATCGTTGTATGGACATGATTGGAACACATTGCATTGTTACAAACTGTTGTAGGTGCTAATGTACGATGCTTCATTTCATCTGCAGGTGGTTTATGCTTCCGGCTTACGACAAATTAGGGAACTTGATCTTCTGAATTTTCCAAGAGCTATAAGCTGGATTTGACGCCAATCGGGTACGTAATTTGAGAAAAAATCATTTCTGTATATTTTTTTCGAACAAATTCAGAAGCGACTTTTTTCAAATATGGCTGCGATCTAGCAATATAGCTCGTTGTAATCAGAGTAATTATCCCTTTCCAGTGATGCAATAAAGTGTGTGCGTTTTTGAGTGCAACATCTGAAACTTCGCCTGTAAGGGATGAAAATCGCACCGAAAGTGACCCCTTTTTGAGGGCTACCAATGTACCGAATTTCAAGAAAATCGGTGAGACCTTGGAAAGTGTCCCTTGTGAGTTCGAGAGGTCATAACTTTTGACCTTGTGGGCATGCGCCTAAATTGTTTGCATTTTCTTTAATAACTTACCTGCCTATATTATTGTGCCAAGTTTCATTAAGAAACTCCACGGACAACACTTACGCTTCCCTTGTGAGATGTGTTTAACTTTTCCGGCGAGTATGTACGTATCTTTTGCAGAATTTCTGATGAGTCGTGAATCTCATGCTGCGTACTATATGTAGTAAAGAGGTTATGGTGTACTATCATGCTGTTATATTGTTCCGATTTGGTGGCATAATCAGGTTGGTTTTTCAAACAGGTGTCGCACTTGCCCCTAACTAGGCATCGTCAGGGGCAAGTGCATACCCAATTAATACGGGTATGTGGATCGAAATGCAATATTGGAGGAATAAATAAGTTAGCAGTCACCAAAAGAGGTGACAAGACATCTTTTTGTGGTCAGCAATGAATAGTTCGCGACTGGCTACAAGCTAATTTCGAACACTGACTGGTGTGAAAACACTTCAACATGATGCGTTTACATCAGATAATGCCAGTACTGTTAGCCAACCTGTTGCGGACGAGTGAATAAATGTTTGTCCTGTAAGAACTAGTTGGAGTATTTTTATTCAGAAGAAACAGACCGACAGTGGAAGTTTGGGCAATTCCACGTGAACGTGATCACCTTTTGCACAAAAAAATTTGCCCGTCGATGAGTGTGAGATATGTTTGAGTCCATGTCAAGTTATGACCTTTCCCATAAGGATTTGGTCCGCTGATGCGTGGTTGCCTATCTACAGGCGCTAATTGCACTTGGATCACAGTTAGAGGCGCCCCCCTATTACATGACAACGTAAATGCATGATGTAATACATGTTTCATGTGTGACATTGTCTCCTCTTTCCGACAAAAATAGTCACTTTCCGATAGCTGTGCAAATTCATGTCAAAATGCAACATTTTTGTAAACAAATGACATTTTCAAAAAAAGAGCCAAAGTCAAATGTCATCACATTGATGTCAAAATACACCTCACAGTGTCCTCTATCAGTGGTACAAACGGAATTTTGGAATACGAAATGGTTACGGAGCTATAGGTACTGACGTGGAGCGCTGCGCTAGTGGCCACGCCCGCTCAATGAATAAGAGCGGTCCACCTAGGTCCGTCTTCATGTCTCAGGTAGTGTACGCTTGTCCTTTGTGTTTAATTCACTTAATAATATAGTTCAAAAAAAATTACCATAGAATTGTAAGAATAAATGAAAATTCCCTTGTCATGTTCAACAAAGTCTCAATTTTCACAAGTGTCAAGTGTGTGTTAAAATATGCTTGATTATTTACAATAGAGAAACATGTAGCCTACTTTTTATTTTGATATTTATTCCTCTATTCGTTCCTAGTCACAGTCCAAATGAATGTTCACTGTTGAGACCTGTACGGAATTCCTTGAGGCTCCATACACTATTTCACTAGTAATAATGGAATATATTGCACTCCTGCACCCCTCCACGTCAGTGATTATAGCTCCGGAACCCTTGCATATGCCAAAATTCTGTTTGTATATCCTCCTGAGACCCGAGAAGAATTGAGTAATGCAATATCAGTTCCGATTGCATTTTCTGAACATTTTCCCAATAAGAAACGAGAAAAAAAAAT